>ML780033.1:1880890-2042786 GCA_009831015.1 Picea engelmannii | reverse complement strand
GGGGGGGGGGGGGGGAGTTTGGAGATGGTTACCAACTCTGGATGTATATAAACTAGGCCTTATTAAGGCCATGGGAGGAGATTCAGAGAAGATTTATGCTAAAGGAAAGCCAAGCCAAAACCATTTGTATGAATGGAAGTTGTTGAGGAGCGCACCTTTGTGGGCCATTTCTGGGAGCTCCGGTCATCCATTTTGAGTGTTGTTTCTTCTCTTGGGTTCTTGAGATCTGGGAGAAGAAGACCAGATTAGTTTTGTAACCTTTTGGAATTGCTATGATGTACTTATTGATCTTTTAACAGACATAAAAAAACCTCACCCACTGAGACAAAGGCCCGGAGACATAGGGGAGATTGCCAAACTCTGTTATGACATTGGTGTTATGGTTTGTTGTTGTTTTATGCTTCATTTCATTTTTTTACATGTTTATATGGTTGTGATAACTTCTCATATCTTCTTCCTCTTTCATTAAGCTTCCTAATTGTTTAATCAACACATGCATAATAACTCAACCATATTTGTGTAAAAGATATTTTCAGATTAGAGCTTAAAGAAAACTCCAGTGGGGATTGTTTTCTCAAGTAATCTAGACAAGACTGAAAACAATAAATGAACTCTCGTCGTATATTTCTTTCAAAGTTTAAGTGAGCTTGAAAGACAATAAACCATGATATTTAGGGAGCCTCTTGGGTAAAGTCAAGAATTATGACTAGAAATAAGAATGAGGCTTCAATATGTAATCATGGAGGGAATAACAAGGAATCCCAAGCCTCTAGATAAAACTCGCAGTATGGATGCCAAAATGAAGAAAAGGATCTACCTAGGGCATCCATATAGAGGTAGGCTCTACCACCTAATTACGACACTTCTAAAGCAGTTGAGAAAATTTTGTTTTGTACTTCGGTGGGATCGATCCTATGGCAAAGAGGAAATGTCAACAATATGAAAAATGCAGTGGGTGAAAACCTAACCTATATGAAATAGTTGAAAAAATGACTTTTACCATGGGATGATATAAGTGTAACCCATCACAAGAAAATCACTAAAACAAAAGTTCAAATTCGTTAGAACGACCCAATGATAACTCAAAAAAGAACTTAAGAAGCTACCAAGTCAACAAAAGGGAAAAAAGGGACCAAATTAGGGAAACAATGGCCAAAAAATTCTATAAATAGAGGTGGACAACTCATTTTTACCATTGCAATTTTGAAAATAACCAAATAGGTTAAAAAACCATGTTTGTCAAAAGGCGACTTCAAGGAACTACGGTGAACAAAAAACCCTCACACTTGGACCAAGTAAGTACAAATTAGTCTCTCCTTCAATTTCATTCATATTTTGTGTTTAATTTTATGTTTGGGAGGCCCATGCCCTTGTAAAAGGGTCACGTCTATGTGTACGCAGGATTTCCATGCTTAGCCCGCATATGTATGTAGGAAAATTAATACTTAGGATGCATACATATACAACTGTCTTAACAACAGCCCACATACATCTCCTTTAATGATCAAAAAAGGAAACAACAAGGACTAAACCTCTCCAATTTTTTGTGCAACATGATGTATGTGCATTGGAGAGAAAGGAAACATGAGGAACTTTATGTCTTAGTTGAGGAGGATCCCAGGGCTATTGTTATGCTAAAAAAATGTGGCATGTGGAAGTTCTTTGAGTGTCCATTCATGAGGGAACAACCGAGGTTGCTAAACACTTTCGTAGAGTATCAACACCCTGATGCAGAGGAATTCATGCTAGAGGGTCAGTAACTTACCCCAACAAAAGAGGATATCTACTTCTTTACCTACCTTTATTTGAGAGGGGAACTGGTCAATCTGAGGACCTTTCCTCCATGGTCATACAACATTGAGGACTACATCAGGATGTACTATGAGGCTAGTACTGAGAAATTATGTTCTTAGGTGTTGATACAAAAGATCACCAACCTCCACCTTCACATTGTAATTTTCATGTTTATACTGATCACAAGATCCACAAAACTCCATCGGGCCTCTTGTGCACATATGCATAATGTAGTTCAGTGTTTGGAGGCCACCATTTTTTACTGGAGTACTACCATGCTTACATTCATGAAGAAACATCTCACAGACTTTCGTAGGAGGACGAAAAAATAACTTTGGGTTTGGCATGATACTATGCACTTTATTATTCTTTGAGAGTGCCTAGTCTTATCCCAAGGGAGACAACACGGGGGCATATTTCCTCCTTTCTGACATTGTGCAGGTGGGTAGTTTTTCTTCCTAGAGAGGGTGGAGCAAAAACCCAGGAGGCCTTCAAAGACAAGTTTTTTGATTGGTTGGCCCATTAGATTCCTGTCATAGAGGACTACACATATGAAGGAATCACTTTCCTAGGAGATGCCGACATTCCCATGCCCCCTAGTGATTAGCACAACAAGATATGTAACACACATTTTTTAAAGTTTATTAAATTTTTAAATTTTTACATATTATCCTTTTTATGTTAATGCTAGAGTACTAACTTAAATATTTGTTATATACATATGTGGGACCAACTCGACCAGTAGAATTCACTAGGACTAGGAATCATCCCCGACTAGAGGCCGGACCAGTAGGAACATGAGGACCAACAACTGCAGGAGGACCCCCTAGCTAGAGAGGATGGGAGAGTACTGCGACGAGTAGAGAGAAACCTAATGACTCTCACTTGTGTAGTACCCATGGCCAAGACAGAGGACTTTCTCCCTGGTCATGCAACCACATGGAGTAGGGGTGCTTAGGAATTGGGTCCAATTATTCTGGCGTCTTGTGAAGTCCGTGGTTCACTATAGTTGGGATAATATGCCTAGACCTTAGATAATATTGGACCATTTATGTGCTGATGGAAATTTTTGTACTATGTATTGAGGGCTTGAGCCCAATGATGTATATTGGCTATATTTGAGGCTTTAATGCCAACTTTGAACTCATGACATTATTTTTTGGATATATTATATATACATATTTTATGTCTTATGGATGGAATTTTTTTACAAATGTATTTCTATGTGTAATAAGTGTGTATTTTAATTTTACATGTGAGCAACATGTCAATATAATACTTGATTAGATAATGTATCATTTAGTTGGTTAGATCTCCTAGGAACATGAATATAAGTAATATAATAAAAATATCATTCTAAGATATCTACCCTAAGGAATCATCAATGAAGGGTGGGATCATAAACATGGTATACCCCATTTAACTGGGACATGACTAGTTGAACATCTAAATAAAAATGGAGGTGAGAAATGCCATGTGACAAGGAATCACATAGTAATTCTATCACTTCGTTGTATTCAACAACATTATTGGTTGCTTCACCTAGACAAATACCTCCAGAAGATAGCAACTGACGACCAGGTGAAAAAATCACCCAAGTTTTGGAAGCAAGCCTCCGAGTGTGTCAGCTAACATCATCCGCGAACCCAACATAGACTTTAGATTCACTTGGCATATTCCATAGTGAAAAAGAAAACATAAATGACTACATGTCCATAAAAAAAAAATCTATAAAAAAATATACATATATACAAGAAGTCACGTTCATGCGACCCACTTAAGTGTAATACTTCTTAAGGTAGAGCCCATTTCTAGTCTCCTCTAAGGAATTACCCTTGAAATCAACCAGATGATAAGCACCCTTTTCTAAGTTTTCTTTTAGAATGAAAGGTTCAAACCACATGGTTTTGAACTTGCCTGCCCCCAAGGGATATTTGTCTTGGTTATAGACCAAGAAAATATCGCCTTCAGAGAAACTACGAGGGTGGATGAATCGATAAAATTGAAACTTGACCCATTTTTTATGAGCCTCTTTTGCCAAGGATGAATATCGACATTGTTCATCGAGCTACGCGAGATATAAAAGATGTTCCTCAAGCGGTGTAGTGTTAGGAAGTAGTTCCACTGCCAACTTCATAGAATGGATTTGACATTCAATGGGAAAGACTGCCTTCAGCCCAAAAACGAGTTGAAAAGGTGAAAAATAGATAGCAGTCTATACATAAGTTTAATAAGCCCAAAGCACTAAATATAACATCAAATTCCAATTTGACTTGGCCAAATTAATCTATCGCTGAAGAATAGTCTTGAGAGACTTATTCACAGCTTCTACCCGACGATTCACTTGTGGATAATACGGTGATAAATATTCCTATTTAAATCCAATATTTGATGTTAATTAATACATGATTTTGTTCTCGAAGTGATTGCCATGGTCAATGAAAATCTCCTTTGGGATATCGAACGTGGCTATGATTTGGTTAAAAATGAATAGGGAAACAATTTCCCTGTCATTGTTAAATGTCAGCATAGCTTCAACCCACTTAGTAAAGTATTCAACCACTACAATGATATAGCGATGCCCCCTAACATAAAACGAGTGACATGTAGTGAAATCAATCCCCCACTTGTTGAAGGGATCGACAATAATAACTTGAAACATAAGATATGGGTGTGCCCACATCTTCCAAGAGAATATATGGCATGGGTGACACTTCTTGAACATCTCAACACAATATTTTATTAACGAGGGAAAAAGTGTTGATTAATTGGGTTGGTTTTCATTGATGTCAACCCTTGAAGAAAGTCCGATAGCGAATTTCGATAGCACAAAGGCTTGGGTAATGGACCCAATTTTGTTTGATGTATAATGGTATGCATTTTAATATATTTTAAGGTAATACTATTCTAGATGGATGGTACATGTCATGCCATTTCACATAACTCCTCACGGTTAGAGAGTTATGGCCATGTGAAGGTTTAGAACTTTCACAAGTCATCTAGAAGCCCCAAAAGCTCAAAGTAGTTAAAGTGGTTGCAAAGAAGAAATTATTTAAATAATAAAGTGAAGTGATGATTTTACTATAAGTCAAAGTGGGTACAAAATAAATTATTTAAATAATAAAGTTAATGGAGAAATTACTAAGTGGAAAAGTGGTTAGAAGTGGATTATCCCTAAAATAAGGAAAGTGGTTTAAGATGGATAGAAAGTAAATAATAAAGTAAAGTGATGAGTGTACTATAAGTGAAAGTGGATACAAAAGAAATTATTTAAATAATAAAATTAATGGAAAAATTACTAAGTGGACAAGTGGTTAGAAGTGGGTTAGCCCTAAAATAAGGAAAGTGGGTTAAGATGGTTACAAGGTAACCCCTTGAGGAAACTACATGAAAGTATAAATAAGAGGAAAAGGTCTCTCATTTAATCACCTATTGAATATCATTGAATATCTATTTTTTGAAAGGTTATTTGGGAAGGTATTATTGATAGAGAAAAGTGTGGCAGAAAAAGTGGGTAAGAAAAGTGCGGCAGAAAAAGTGTAGCAGGAAAATCGCGGCAGAAAAATTGCAATAGAAAAAGTGCGGTAGAAAAAGCATGGCAAAAAAAGTGCAGTAGGAAAACTGTGGAATAAAAAGTGCGGCAGAAAAATCGTAGCAGGAAAAGTGTGGTAGAAAAGTGCAGCCTTGTAAATATGTTGGATGCCCTTGTTATCATTGAAATTTCGTCTGCAACATTGCACGCAAATGGTTATAGAAATAAAAAAATGGCAACAACAATTATTTCACCTGCAAAACTAAATTGAATTTCAAAAGGAAAAAACTATATAGTTGGGAAAAAATTGACATGCGCAAACTCATTAAAGGAAGTGCGGCCATAGTGCGTGGGCCAAAAAATCTCGTAGAGCACACAATGTGCCAAATGTGTGACTGTGTACACGAAACGCTGCACACTCCTATGAATGACACATTTATGGTTCTTGTCGCCCCCCCAACCACTTGTGGACCAACTCCCAACTTGATTTGACCTCCAAATATGAGCAAAAATCCAAATGGGGGGCTAGTCAAGGACCAAAGGGTGCCCTAAAGGGCTCCTTGTTCACACTAAGAACTAGTGGTATTTTTCCTCAACGAAATGCTATAAATGGAGGCCATGGGTGCACTAAGAAACCAATATATTCATAGTTTTGTTATGCTGCTTCAATCCTCCCTTGAGAATCCTATTTTCTCCTTGGAGTATTCAAGCACTATTGCAATAGGCCATTCCACTCACCTCTTGAGGGAATAAGCATTGATTTTCTTCATCATTTTCCATTTTTCTTCCATTGTAAGAAGATATCTCCATTAGAGAACTCAAGAGCCCTCCCAAGGAGGAAGATGGAACCCATAAGTCCTCATTTTTCTCTACGGTGTTTTGCCAACTAATATATTTATCCATTGGTGTCATAATCTTGGTCATTGGTTGATTGTTTATGGTTCTAAATTTCTTATGCATTCTAGTTTTTATTTCCTTAGTTGTTTTAGTTTGTTTATTTGTTTATTACATGCGTTCGGCTTGTTTAATCCACTCACTAACTTTCATCTTGTCTAGTAGGCCCAACTAGGCATGCAAGTGCCATTGTTTTTCTCACCCAAGTGACGAAATAGGCACAACAGATTGGCGACCATACCAGGCAAGGTATAAAATTCCACCCCATTTGGGCTTAGAGAGAACTTATTTTTAATCCATTTGTCTTGCAAGTACCAAAACTGGCCCAACCTTACCTGTCAAAAGACAAATTCTGAATTGGAGGAAAATTCCACTCAAAAAAAATTCCCCAACACGTATTAGAAAGTGCGTGGTTATTCCAGCCCATAGACACATACTCAACGCACTGTGCATCCAAAAGACTTCTCTTCTCTATGCATTATGTGCATTGTGTGCCCACTGCACCTCTGTCAGAATTGTAACCCATGCACATTTCCATATTTTCAAAATTGTAAGGGTTTTTGTGATGATTTGAAGGCCCCTAGCCTTCAAATTCTTGCTTTCATGCAATTTTTCATGCCCATGCACTCCACTTAGACTCCTTTCCCATACAAAAGGTTAGATAAACATAGGCACTTAGGGTTTAAAAATAACCAATTATTCTCCTCATTTTCTTTGGTTTCCACATGGATGACTTGTTTGGTTTGTACAATTTAAGTTGAGATTATTGCTATCACATATAAAAACACTGGCATTGGGACCATAAATTAACTTTGATAATTGAGTATGCTCTTCTCTTGTACCATAGAGAGATATTGAGAATTAGAAAGGTGATTAAGGAGACATTTCATCTCCCTTAAAACAAAAAATATTTAGGAGAGGACAAAGCCCCCCTAGGGCTCCTCTTAGTTTCTTTTTGAAATCATCTTAAAGTTGTAAGGGCCCATACATTCCCACATGTTGCAAACTTAGGATAGTTTATTGAAATTGCTTTCTTAGTTTACATCACTAGGGGAGTTTAAAGATCAAATTAACGGGCCCATACATGCCCACATGCTTGCAATATAGGATATTTTTTCAATCTTTCTTAGCATAAAAAACATTAGGGAGTTTAAAGGATTGGTAAGGACCCATATGTACACATGATATTTATTTAGAGATTTTAAAATTCCACAAGGTTGTAGAAATGACACTTAGTAAGATAGGTAACAAAGATTTGTAAGGACCACAAGAAGTCCACATGTTGCAAATTCACACTAAACTTTTAAAATTTGGCACACTCTTTCACTTTCTCACACACAAAGTCACTCCTCACTCACATGATTTCCATGTTGAATTGTGGAGGTTGAAGTAGGATTTCTCCAAAGAAACTCCGAAACGTCCCACTATTTCTTGAAGAAATTATCCATTCCCACTTAATTGAAACAAGATTGGTTCACACCCCCAATCTCTCAGCCCACCAAACCCAATTTTTTTCTAAAAAAACACTAATTTTTCCTCCACAGTAGGTGACAAAAGAAATTTTTTATTCTAGGTAGGATCTTAGGAGTAGGCATCCAAATAACCCCCTATTATCTCGTTCTCACATTTTCAAAAAATATAAGTTGACAAATAGGGAACTTTCAAATCCTCCAAGTCAAGTGTTCCTACACCATAAGGTAGGGAGATAGCCAAGAATGGTTGAAGGCTGATATTCTGTTGTTTGGTGCATCCCCCCTTGAGTCACCCAACTCTTGGAAGGGATCCAGCTCGTGACCCATTTCTGAGGCTGAAAATCTAAATATCTCACTTTGACCGAGATACCTAGTGACCAAATTTAGGACATCTACCCAGGTGAAAATTGTGGGATGCAATTGCACCTTGATCAGATTTTGTGTGGCTATTGGGAAATATCCCCAACTCTTTTGGGATATGCACCCTCTACCCCTCATTATAATTGATTATTTCATCCTTCACTAGTTCCTCTTCTGGTGGCTTCAGACTCCACTGTTGAGTTCTCTTGGAAGTTCCAATGCTATTTGAGAGGAAGGATGATACATATTTTAGGACACAAGAACTTGTTTTATTTGTTCCCCCACGCGGAAAAAATTCACCTACCCACATGAATGATTATTTACAATTGATTTATGTATAATGCTCATTTTATTACATACAATTGTGAGTTATATTATCTTTTGAAGGTCCAAATTATACAAGTCTCTTGTTCATTTATTGCTCTCACCACCATTTTCACACATTCACTTTGATATTCAGACATCATAGGGGACCCACAAAATCCCCATCGTTCCAGACGCTTGCAAAATATCCCTACTATTTTAGGAGGAGTCCCTAGTCTTGCCGACTCACTAGCTCAACAATCTCACACCCTTGTGAGTGCCACTATTTTGGGATCATCTTTTCTTGGTTCCAATTTTCTTGGGTCCAATGCCCAAGGAAATCCATCCACTATCCCTCCTTCACAAGGAGGCGGGGGGAAAACTTCTTTTCAAGGGAGAAGTACAACCCCACCAAATCCCTCTCAAGGGTCAGGTCCACTACCTTCTCACACCATGGATGGAACTAATCCTCCACCAACTCCTCCCATGCCATACTTGGCGTTTCTCAACATTCTTTATTTGAATAAACTCACTAATGATACCATTTTACATGACCCCACATGTCCCAATATGCCTACCAAACTACCTTCAAATATTCCAAAAATTTGAAGGAAAACTAGGGGAGGATCTCGCCAACCATGTTATGACCTTCCACTTATGGTGCTCTTCAAACAACATCATGGATGACTCCATCCACTTAAGGTTATTTCAAGGAACACTCACTAGTCCATCAACCAAATGGTATGTGGATGAAAAATCTGGGTCCCATGTGTCTTTGGAATCCTTGGCCAAACCCTTTTTGGCCTTTTCCAACTACTAGTTTATCATGACACTGGTTTAGAATTTCTCTCTAAGTGAAGAAAAACCTCAACTATGCATATTTATGACCACATCCATGAATGGCACCAGCGACATAGTTTATGTAAATAAGAAACCACCAAATAACAATGTCATGACTGGTTTCTAAAATCACTCGTCTCTATACTTGCCAAATATGTAGCATCCACTTTCCCTCAGTCTGAAGAGGAAGACATCAACAAGGCCCAACATTTCGACCTTATTTATGCTCATTCAGGTTACTTCTACATAATGTTACCTGATGCACTTAGACCTGTACCATTTGGCTAGGACAAACCTCGAATGTCTCATGCTATGGATGGGTTGGTTGGTACCACGACACACCATGACTCGTACATCTAACCACCACCTATGTATGGTGCACCTCAATATCCGCAACCATATGGAGGGCCATCTTATTACCCTCCTCCCCCTTACCAATATCCATATATTTTTTCTCCCCCTCCACCCATGATCCATATGGATATTGGTGACCATCCACCTTTTCCAACTGGCTCAAAACAATTTTTTGACAATTTTGGCAATTTACTATTTTTAGCAGTTTTAACTTCCGGGTCCATTTTGAGGGCCTAAATGATGGTTTTTCAGGATCAATACACTAAATGATATTATAAGGAATAATTGATCCCCAAAAATAAATCTCCTCGGTGATACCTTTCCAACGGACTATCACACGCCTAAAATGGAGATCTTATGCAAAAGTTACGACCCCGAGAAGTTGATGTACTAACTTACCCAAACGGGGCCAACATGACTTTTCAGCACTTCATCTCCTAGGGTTAGGTTTTTGGATGTATAAGGTTTTTGGAATTCTTGTTTATTGTAAAAAGGCCTTCAGAGCCTCATTGTAATCTTCTTCTTGCGAATTCATGAAACTGTCACATCTCTTCTCAGAGATAAGCCGCCACCATTCCAACAAGCTTGTTTCTGCTACATTTTACAGTTTAAGCTTATTTCATTATTGAATAGATAACCGGTTTTATTGTATCTATGTTAATTTGTGTTAAGAAACTATTAATAATCTATATTCATTTCGCTCTACTCATAAAATCCGTATCAGTGGTGTCAAAGTGGTCTTCTCCTTGTCATCTTAATGCATATCCCCAACAAGGTTGGAGTACAAAGAGTTGGGTCTTGAGATTGTTTCTCTTGAGTAAAAAAGCTCTCGCATTCCCAAGCAACCTATCATGATAGGAGAAAATAAATATGACATGACAAGATATCCTTTCAAATTGTTGATTGAGGAATCCCTCACGCAACAGAGGAATGAGATGATGGATAGTTTCGTGCAAATCCTTTGGAAGCTACCAATAGGTGATGCATCTTCTTCGAACGGAGGCGCCGCCCCCTTCAAGGTACAAATAAACTTCGATATTCCTATATTTTAAGGTCAGAAATACATAGATGTTGTAGACAAGTGTTTGAATCTACTAGAATTTTATTTTTCTGTCCATAACTTTTCGAATAGAGAAAATATTACTTTTCCACTCTCAAAGCCATTCCCAATGTCAAATATTGGTGGGAAACTTTCTGTGAGCAAAAGGAAACAGAGGAAACCTAATTATTTTCAGTCATGACCACTTGGGAATCCTTCGGGGATTCTATTAAGGAAAAATACTACCATGTCAGAATTTATAACGACTTGTATACCAAATGGACCACACTGTGGCAAGAAAGAGACCAAGCAGTGCTAAATTTCACAAATATCTTCCATACCTTGCGCACCAAGATGGGCTTCAAAGATTCAAAGTGAAATCTAGTCCTCAAGTATCGTGGTGCTCTTCATAGATACATCCAGACCGAAATGGAATTTTTGGACATCTCATCCTTGGGCACAACCTACCAATATGTCGTCAAAATCAAGAAGAAGCTCAAACAAAAGATGCAACAATTTGGGCCTGGGAACCCCTCACAAAAAAAGTCATGAAAGGGAGACCCCAACCCACAGAACAAAGGATAGAGGAAATATGGAAAACATAAGGACAACCAGTCCAAGCCACAAGCAAAGAAGGACACCGGAAATACAATGAAAGATACCGGGAAGTGGTGCGACTTCCATAAGAGCCCTTGGCATAACATGGTTGACTATTGATCAAAGCAGTCGATGGTGGCCGAAGTGAAATCCTTTGAATAAAATGTGGATTTTGACTCTAAGACAGAACTAGAAAGGGGAATATCGATCATTGACATGGAAACCAGTGCCACCGTTGCTACCACCAAGCTCTAGTCTGGTGATCCAGATGAGCCATAAGAAGGAGAGCGCCTCTTCTATTCATGGATGTGGGTAAAATTCACCCCTCTACACTTCATCGTTGATAGCAATAGCCAAAATAACCTCATCTTAGTAGAGGTCGTCAAGCATCTTGCCTTGCCAACAACGTCGCACCCACAACCCTACACCATTGGATGGCTCCGCCAAGGAAGCGATCTCCGCGTCAGCCAATAGTGTCGATTGTTGTATGACATCAATCCCTTCAAAGACGAGGTATTATGTGATGTTTCTCCTCTCGAAGTTTGTGATGTTATTTTGGGCCAACCTTATTTATGGAAATGTCATGTTGTATATGAGTTTAGGCCTTGTAGTGTTATTATTACTTTGAACACGAAATTGTATAGAATACCCGAGGCAGTCCCACCTAGTGCTATTTCCTTGATCTCTGCTAAGAAATGCAGGAAGGTCATCTCTCAGATGGGGAATTTTTTCATCTTCGTGATTTGTTCTTAGAATAAGCGAAAGATCACAGCCACATCCAGGGTCTCTATGACCAACCTCTCCACACAGCAAAATAAAGTAGATAAGGTCATGGAAGAATACTCAATTATCTTCTCTTCACCTACAGGGGTACCTCTACACTGTCAGATCAAGCACCCCATCGATATGACCCCGGTGCACTACTGCCTAATGGGCCAGTCTATCATTGCTCTTTGTTAGAGAATGAGGATTTAAAGTGATAGATCCAAGAACTGCTCCACAAGGCCACATATGTGCCATCTCATCACCTTGTGGGAGCCCAATCATGATGGTATAGAAGAAAGACAGAACCTGGTGACTCTGTATTGATTATCGGGCTCTGAATAAAATCACAGTCAGAAACCGATACCCGATTCCCCAAATCAACGACCTCGTTGATCAACTCACGGGGGCTAAATATTTCAGTAAGATTGATTTGAAATCTGGCTACCACCAGGTTTTGATAGAAGAAACAGATGTATGGAAGACTGCCTTCAAGTCAAAGGAAGGCCTTTTTGAATGGTTTGTCATGCCTTTTGGTTTGAAAAATTCTCTAGCCACTTTCATGAGGATGATGGATGATATCCTGTGACCATTCACTAATACTTTGTCGTGGTGTATCTGGATGACATTGCAATTTACAACAAGACTTGGGCCGAACACTTGCAGGATATTCAAAAGGTTCTGCATACCTTGCAGCATCACAAGCTATACGCCAACTTGGAAAAATTCTCCTTCAACATGGATAGGGTCCATTACCTAGGATACATCATTGATCAACATTGTGTACATGTGGATCCAACCAATATTCAATTCATCTGTGACTGGTCAACACCAACAACACTCACTGAGCTTCAAAGCTTCTTGGGCCTTGCCAATTTCTACCACATGTTCGTGTTGGGATTCTCCCATATTGCATGGGCCCTTAGCCAAATAAACAAGGGTGGTGGTAAGGAAAAAATTGCATGGGGACAGTCCCAACAACAAGAGTTCGATGATTTGAGGTAGCGCTTGTACTCAGCCCCAGTACTTTCACTACTAGACCTGCAACATCCCATTGAAATTGAGACAGATGCTTCAGACTATGCTATGGGTGTCGTTCTCACTCAGTACGACCACCCTGTGGCCTATCATAGTGAGACATTGTCAGATACTGTCCATAAGTACCCTAATTATGAAAAATAAATGTACTCCATTGTATAAGCCTGCCACCAGTGAAGACATTACATTCTTGGGAAGGAGACAATCATCCACATTGATCATAAGCCACTGCAGTTCATGCAGACACATGGAAAATTTCATAATGACCACCATCAAAAGCGGTCCACATACTTGCAAAAATTCCACCTCAACATCAAGTATAAAACAGGAAGCACCAATCATGTCACTGATTGCCTCAGCAGACCACTATTCGTGGCACTCACCATGGTGATAGAATCTTGCGGCCATGAGACATATGGATGGACCCAAATCCATGAGACAGACCTTGAATTCTCCACCACCTACCAAATGGTGGGTGCAAATGCAGTTGTCGATAATTTCCATCTTCAGAATGGGTTGTTGTGTCATCTGGGAAATATCTGTGTTCCATCAAGTGAGTGAGCGAAGTTGATCTGGGAAGCCCACTACATTCGGGTGGCAGGAAACTTCACCATTGAAAATATAGTGGCTATGCTACATAAACATTTCTACTGCCCGAAACTTCGACAGGAGGTCAGCAAGTATATTAGGTCCTGCATTGCCTGTGCTATTTCCAAACCGACAACCAAGAAATAGGGCCTATACACCCCTCTTCCTATTCTTGACAGGCCATGGGAATCCATCTCAATGGACTACATGTCGGACCTCCTGTCCACTAAGTGGGGACATGACTGTGTTTTTGTGGTTTTTGATCGCTTTTCTAAGATGGAAATTCTAGTTACCTTCAACAAGAGCATCACAACAGAGGCCACTACCAAGCTCTTCTTTGAATGCGTATGGGTACATTTTGGAATCCCACAAACCATTGTCTTAGATTAGGATAGTCGATTTATTAGCAAATTCTGGTCGAGCCTCTGGTCATTGTTGGACACCAAGCTCACCAAATCCACAACTTTCCACCCCGAGATAGATGGCCAAACCGAGGTTGTAAATCAAATGATTGTGCATATCCTTTTCATGTATAATTAAAAGCACCCTCACACATGGGATGAGAGCCTTCTCCATGTCAAGCATAGCTACAACTGAGCCTTGCATAGCTCAACTGACCATAACCCCTTTCAGGTGGGGTTGGGATTCCAACCATTGGGTCCAATATATGTTTCACTTCCCCTTGCAGTCACCTCTATCGAATCATATCCTGCTCCAACTAAAGATGAAAAAGAAACCTGGTTCATTGAGCAGATCTAGCACATCCGCCAACAGGTTCAGGATATCCTACAGAAGTCCAATGACAAGTACAAATAATGCCATGATCAACATCGGTGCCACATAATTTTTAGGTAGGAAACAAATTTTGGTTTCACTTGCAGAAAGTACGCCTTACAGGACACCATAGAAATATTTTCTCACTCCATTATGGGCCCTACACTATCACCAAGGCCATGGGGGATAATGATTTTGATTTCAACATTCCTCCCTTCCTTGGCTTGCACCTAGTGTTCAACGTGGATCTCCTTCGCCCTTATTTCCCACCATTATTGGACACCTCATAAGTAGCAGAACAACTGAGACCAACATGGATCTACCCTGACTACATACAAAAGGAATCCAATGATCAGATTGTGGACACACAGATCAAGGGGACTCGAGAACAAAGGATCCATCTTTATCGAGTCGTCAAAGTAGGGCAGCTCCTGCACCAAGGCAAGTGGCTCACCCGGGACCAAATTCAATAGAAATTTCCTCATTTGATGGGGGACATCAACGCAATGGAGACCATTTATTACTAAGGAGGGATGATTTATCTATATGGATATCGGTGGCCACCCACCTTTTCCAACTGGCTCAAAACAATTTCCTGACAATTTTGGCAATTTACTATTTTTAGAACTTTTAACTTTCGGGTCCATTTTGAGGGCCTAAATGAAGGTTTTTCGGGATCGAGCCCCCCAATTAATTTTTAAGGAGTAATTTAATCCTCTAAAATGAATCTCTTTGGTGATACCTCTCCAACGGGCTATCACACACCTAAAACGAAGATCGTATGCAAAAGTTACGACCCCAGGAAGTTGATGTACTAACTTACCCAAACGAGGCCCACATGACTTTTGGGCGCTTCATCTCCTAGGGTTAGGTTTTGGATGTATAGGGTTTTTTTAATTCTTTTTTATTGTAAAAATGCCTTCAAAGCCTCATTGTAATATTCTTCTTGTGAATGCTTTCTTAGAGATAAGCCGTCACCATGCCAACAAGTTTGTTTCCACTGCATTTTACAGTTTCAGCTTATTTTGTTATTGAATAGATAACCAGTTTTACTGTATCTCTGTTACTTTGTGTTAAGAAACTATTAATAATTTTCATTCATTTCATTCTACTCATACAATCCAGATTAGTGGTATCAAAGTGGTCTTCTCCTTGTGGTCTTAATGCATGTCCCTGATGACGTCGGAGTACAAAGAGTTGGGTCCTGTTCTTGTTTCTCTTGAGGACAAAAGCTGTCACACACCCAAGCGACCTCTCATGGTAGGAGAAAATAAATATGATAGGACAAGAGATCTTTTCAAACTTTTGATCAAGGAATCCCTCACACAACATAGGAATGAGATGATGGATAGTTTCGTGCAAATCCTTCGGCGACTAGCAACATGCAATGCATCTTCTTCGAACAAAGGCGCCACCCCCTTCAAAGTACAAATAAAATTTGATATTTGTATATTTGAAGGTCAGATAAATGCAGATGTTGTAGACAAGTGGTTGAATTTACTAGAAGGGTATTTTTTTGTCCATAACTTTTTGAATAGAGAAAAGATTACTTTTGCACTCCTCAAAGTCGTTCTCCATGTCAAAGATTGGTGGGAAACTTTCTATGAGAAAAAGGAAACAGAGGAAACCTCATTATTTGTAGTCATGGCAACCTGAGAATCCTTGAGGGATGCTATTAAGGAGCAATACTACCTTGTCAGAAGTTATGACGACCTGTATACCAAATGGACCACACTACGGCAAGAAAGAGACCAAGCAATGTCATATTTCACAAATATCTTCCATACCTTGTGCACCAAGATGGGTATCAAATATTCGAAGGGACATCTAGTGCTCAAGTATTGTGGTTCTCTACATAGATACATCCAAACCGAAATGAATTTTCTTGACATCTCATCCTTGGGCGTAGCCTACCAATATGCTGTCAAAATCAAGCAGAAGCCCAAAAAAAATACACGACAATTTGGGGGTGGGAACCCCTCAAAACAAAAGTCAGGAAAGGGCATCCCCAACCCATAGAAAAAAGGAAATAGAAAATATGTATAGTATCAGGAAAACCATTCCAAGCCGTAAGTAAAGAAGGACACTGGAAAGACAAAGAAAGATACCAGGAAGTGGTGTGACTTCCATAAGAGCCCTTGGCATGACACGGTTGACTACCACTCAAAGCAGTCATTGGTGGCAGAAGTGAAAGCCTCTGAATCAGATGTGAATTCGGAATCTGAGCCAGAACCAAAAAGGGGAATATGGACCTTTGATGCAAAACCCAGTGCCACCATTGCTACGACCAAGCTCCAGCTTGGTGAACCAGATGAGTCATAAGAAGAAGAGTACCTCTTCCATTCATAGATGTGGGTAAAAGGCACCCCCTTGCACTTCATCATTAATAGCGGTAGCCAGAAGAACCTCATCTTAGCAGAGGTATTCAAGTGGCTCTCCCTACCAACAACACCTCACCCACAACCCTACACCATTGGATGGCTCCGCCAATGAAGCGATCTTCGTGTCAACCGACAGTGTCAACTATTGTACAACATCAAGCCCTTCAAAGATGAGGTATTATGTGATGTTTCTCTTCTTGAAGTTTGTGATGTTCTTTTTGGAAAACCTTATTTCTAGAAACTTCATGCTATATATGAGTCTAGGCCTTGTAGTGTTATTATTACTTTGAACAAGAAATTGTACAAGATACCTGATGCAGTCCCATCTAGTGTTATTTCCTTGATCTCTGCTAAGAAATGCAGGAAGGTCATCTCTTAGACAGGGAAGTTTGTCTACTTTGTGATTCTCTCTTAGAATAAGAGAAGGATCATAGCCACATCCAGGGTCTCTGTGGTCGACCACTCCACACAATAGAAGCAAGTAGATAAGTTCATGGAAGAATACTCGAATATCTTCTCCTCACCTACAAGGGTACCTCTACACTTCCAGGTCAAGCACCCCATCGATCTGACCCTTGATGCACCACTACCCAATGGGCCAGTCTATCGTCACTCTTTGTTAGAGAATGAGGAGATCAAGCGACAGATCAAATAACTGTTCCACAAGGGGCACATTCATCCCATCTCATCACCTTGTGGGAGCCCAATCATATTGGTACAGAGTAAAGATGGAATTTGGTGACTCTGTATTGATTATCGGGCTCTGAATAAAATCACATTCAGAAACCGGTACCCGATTCCCTGAATTGATGACCTCCTTGATTAACTCACGGGGGCCAAATATTTTAGTAAGATTGATCTGAAGTCTGGCTACCACTAGGTCCTGATAGAACAAAAATATGTATGGAAGACCGCCTTCAAGTCAAAGGAAGGCCTTTTTGAATGGTTGGTCATGCCTTTTGGTTTGACAAATGATCCATCCACTTTCATGAGGATGATGGAAAATATCCTGTGACCATTCACCAATACTTTTGTTGTGGTGTATCTGGATGACATTCTAATTTACAAAAATACTTGGGTCGAACACTTGCAACATATTCAATAGGTTGTGCATACCCTACGTCAGCACAAGCTATACGCCAACTTGGAAAAATTCTCCTTCGACATGGATAGGGTCCATTACTTGGGCTACATCATTGATCAACATGGCGTACATGTGGATCTAGCCAAGATCCAAGTCATCCGTGACTGGTCGGCACCAACAACAGCTGGAGCTTCTTGGGCCTTGCCAATTTCTACCACAGGTTCATGTTGGGATTCTCCCATATTGCATGGGCCCTCAGCCAAATAAATAAGGGTGGTGGTAAGGAAAAAATTTTGTGGGACCAATCCCAACAACAAGCGTTCGATGATTTGAAGAAGCACTTGTTCTCAGCCCCAATACTTTCACTACCACACCTGTAACATCCCTTTGAAATAGAGACAAATGCTTCAGACTATGTTGTGGGTGTCATTCTCACTCAGCATGACCACCCCATGGCTTATCATAGTGAGACACTGTCAGATATTATCTATAAGTACCCTACTTAGGACAAAGAAATGTACTCCATTGTAAAATCCTACCACCAGTGGAGACATTACATTCTTGGGAAGGAGACAATCATCCACATTGATCATAAGCCACTGCAGTTCATGCAGACATAGGGAAAATTGCAGAATGACCACCATCAAAAGTGGTCCACATACTTGCAACAATTCCACCTCAACATCAAGTATAAAACATGAAGCACCAATCACATCCTTGATTTCCTCAGAAGACCACCAGTCGTGGCACTGACCATGGTTCTAGAGTCTTGCAGCCATGAGACATATGGATGGCCCCAACTCTATGAGATAGAGCCTGACTTTCCCACCACCTATCAATTGTTGGGTGCAAAAGAATTTGTCGATAATTTCCATCTTCAATATGGGTTGTTGTGTCATCTGGGCCATATCTGTGTTCCATCAAGTGAGTGAGCGAAGATGATCTAGGAATCCCACTACAGTCAGGTGGAAGGACACTTCAGCATTGAAAAGGCAGTGATGATGCTACAGAAACATTTCTACCGGCCAAAACTTCAACAAGAGGTCAACAAGTATATTAGGTCCTTCACTGTCTGTGTTATTGCCAAATCGACCACCAAGAAACAGGGCCTATACACCCCTCTTCCTACTCCTAACATGCCATGAGAATCCATCTCAATGGACTACATTTCAGGCCTCTCGTCCACCAAGAGGGAAAATGACTTTGCTTTTGTGGTTGTTGATCGCTTTTCTAAGATGGCGATTCTGGTTGCCTGCAAGAAGAGCATCACAACAGAGGCCACTTCCAAGCTCTTCTTTGAATGTGTCTGGTTAAATTTTGGAATCCCACAAACCATTGTCTTAGATCAGGATATTTGATTTCTCATCACATTCCGGTCGAGCCTCTAGTCACTGCTAGACACCAAGCTCACCAATCCATGACCTTCCACCCCCAAACAGATGGCCAAACCGAGGTTGTAAATTGAATGATTGTGCATATCTTTTGCATGTATAATTCAAAGAACCCTCACACATGGTATGAGAGCCTTCAGTATGTCCAACATAGCTACAACCGAGACTTGCATAGCTCAACCAGACACAACCCCTTTTAGGTGGGGTTGGGATTCGAACCATTAGGTCCCATAGATGTTGCACTTCCCCTTGCGGTCACCTCGACCGACTCATATCCTGCTCCAACTGAACATGACAAAGCCACTTGTTTCATTGAGCGTATCCATCACATCTGCTAACAGGTTCAGGATATCATACAGAAGTCCAATGACAAGTACAAACAATGCCATGATCAACATTGAGTGCCACATAAGTTTCATGTGGGCGACAAATTTTTGTTTCACTTACAGAAAGAACGCCTTACAGGACCCCATCAGAAGATTTTCCCACTCCATTATGGGTCATACACTATCACCAAGGCCATGGGGGATAATGGTTTTGAGCTCAACATTCCTCCCTTCCTTGGTCTGCACCCAGTGTTCAACATGGATCTCTTTCGCCCTTATTTCCCACCATTATTGGATACCTTAGAAGTAGAAGAACAACTGACACAAACAGAGATCAAACTTGAGTGCATACAAAAGGCATCAAATGATTATAGTGTGGACACATCGATCAAGGGAACTCAAAAACAAAGGATCCATCTTTATCGAGTCGTCAAAGCAGGGCAGCTCCTGCACCAAGGCAAGTGGCTCACCCGGGGCCAAATTCAGCATAAATTTCCTCATCTTATGGGGGAACTCAATGAAATGGAAACAATTTCTTCCTAAGGAGGGAGGATTGATGTAGATGGATATCAGTGGCCACCCACTTTTTCCAACTATCTTAAAACAATTTTCTAACAATTTTGGCAATTTACTATTTTTAGAAGTTTTAACTTCTGAGTCCATTTTCAGGGCTTAAATGAAGGTTTTTCGGGATCAAGATCCCTAACGATAGTGAAAGGAATTATTGATCCCCCAAAATAAATATCCTCCATGATACCTTTCCAACGATCTATCACATGCCTTAAATGGAGATCGTATGCAAAAGTTATGACCCCAGAAAGTTGATGTACTAACTTACCCAAACGGGGCTGACATGACTTTTGGGTGCTTCATCTCTAGGGTTAGGTTTTTGGATGTCTATGGTTTTTGGAATTATTTTTTATTTTAAAAATTCCCTCAGAGCCTCATTTTAATCTTTTTCTTTCTAATGCACGTAGCCGTCACATCTCTTCTCAGAGATAAGCCGCCACCATTCCAACAAGCTTGTTTCTGCTGCATTTTACAATTTCAGCTTTTTTCATTATTGAATAGATAACCAGTTTTACTATATCAATGTTACTTTGTTTTAAGAACCTGTTAATAATCTTTATTCATTTTTTTCTTCTCATAAAATATGGATCAGTAGTATTAGAGCGGTTTTCTCCTTGTTGTCTTAATGCATGTCCCCAATGAGGTCAGAGTACAAAGAGTTGGGTCTCGAGCTTATTTCTCTTGAGGACAAAAGATCTCGCACACCCAAGTGACCTATCATGGTAGGAGAAAATAAATATGACAGGATAGGAGATCCTTTCAAATTGTTTATTGAGGAATCCCTCACACAATAGAGGAACGAGATGATGGATGGTTTGGTGCAAATCCTTCGGCGACTACCAACAGGCAACGCATCTTCTTCGAATGGAGGTGCCACCCCATTCAAGGTACAAATAAACTTCAATATTCCTATATTTGAAGGTCAGATAGATGAAAATGTTGTATACAAGTGGTTGAATCTAATAGAAGGGTATTTTTATGTCCATAATTTTTTAATAGAGAAAATATTACTTTTGCGCTCCTCAAATCCATTCCCCATGTCAAAGATCGGTGGGAAACTTTCTATGAGAAAAAGGAAATAGAGGAAACCTCATTATTTTTAGTCATGGCCACCTGGGAATCCTTCAAGGATGCTATTAAGGAACAATACTACCATTTCAGAAGTTATGACAACCTATATACCAAATGGACCACACTGCGGCAAGAAAGAGACCAAGCAATGCCAGATTTCACAAATATCTTCCATACCTTGCACACCAAGATGGGTATCAAAGATTCAGAGTGATATCTAGTGCTCAAGTATTGTGGTGCTTTGCATAGATACATATAGACTAAAATGGAATTTCTGGACATCTCATCCTTGGGCGCAATCTATCGATATGCCATCAAAATCAAGCAGAAGCACAAACAAAAGACGCGGAAATTTGGGCCTGGGAACCCCTAGCAAAAAAAGTCGGGAAAGAGAAGCCCCAACCCACAGAGAAAAGGACAGAGAAAAAATGGATAGTATAAGAACAAACAGTCCAAGCCATAAGAAAATAAGGACACCGGAAGAACAAAGAAAGATACCGGGAAGTGGTGCGACTTCCATAAGAGCCCTTGGCATAACACTATTGACTGCCTCTCAAAGAAGTCGTTGGTGGACAAAGTGAAATCCTTTGAATCAGATGCAAATTCTGACTTTGACCCAAAACTAGAAAGGGGAAGATGACTCATTGAAGCGGAACCCAGTGCCTCTGTTTCTACCACCAAGATCCAGCCTGGTGAACTAGATGAGTTAGGAGAACGAGAGAACCTCTTCCATTCACAGACGTGGGTAAAAGGCACCCCGTTGCACTTCATTGTTGATAGAGGTAGCCAAAATAACCTCATCTCAATAGATATCTTCAAGCGGCTCGCCCTACCAACAATGTCGTACCCACAACCCTACACCATTGGATGGCTCCGCAAAGGAAGCGATCTTCATGTCAACCAACATTGTCGACTGTTGTACATCATCAAGCCCTTCAATGATGAGGTATTATGTGATTTTTCTCCTCTCGAAGTTTGTGATGTTCTTTTTGGCCAACCTTATTTATGTAAACGTCATGTTGTATATGAGTCTAGGCCTTGTAGTGTTATTATTACTTTGAATAGGAAATTGTACAGGATACCCGAGGCAACCCCACCTAGTGTTGTTTCCTTGATCTCTGCAAAGAAATGTAGGAAGGTCATCTCTTAGAAGGGGAAGTTTGTCTTCTTTGTCATTCTCTCTTAGAATAAGAGAAATATCACAGCCACATCCAAGGTCTCTATGGCCAACCTCTCCACACAACAAAATCAAGTAGATAAGGTCGTGGAAAAATACTCAGATATCTTCTCCTCACCTAGATGGGTACCTCTGCACTTCCAGGTCACACACCCCATCGATCTGACCCCCGGTGCATCGTTTTCCAATGGTAAAGTCTATCGCCACTCTTTGTTAGAGAATGACGAGATCAAGAGACAAATCCAAGAAATGCTCCACAAGGGGCACATCTGTCCCAGCTCATCTCCTTGCGGGATCCCAATCATGCTGGTATAGAAGAAAGATGGAACCTGGAAAATCTGTATTGATTATCATGCTCTGGATAAAATCACAGTTAGAAACTAGTACTCAGTTCCTTGAATCAAATACATCCTTGATCAAATCACGGGGGCCAAATATTTCAATAAGATTGATATGAACTTTGGCTACCACCAGGTCCCGATAGAACAAATAGATGTATGGAAGACCACCTTCAAGTCAAAGGAAGGCCTTTTTGAATGGTTGGTCATGCCTTCTGGTTTGACAAATGCTCTAGCCACTTTCATGAGAATGATGGACGATATCTTGCGATGATTCACCAACACTTTTGTTGTGGTGTATCTGGATGACATTCTAATTTACAACAAGACTTGGGCCAAACACTAGCAGTATATTCAACAGGTTTTGCATACCCTGCGGCAGCACAAGCTATACGCCAACTTGGAAAAATGCTCCTTTGGAATGGAAAGGGTCCATTACTTGGGCTACATTATTGATCATCATGGTGTACATGTGGATCCAGCCAAGATCCACCTCATTTGTGACTGGCTAGCACCAACAACACTCACTGAGCTTCAGAGCTTCTTGGGCGTTGCTAATTTCTATCCTAGGTTCATGTTGGGATTCTCCCATATTGAATGGTCCCTCAGCCAAATAAACAGGGGTGGTGGTAAGGATAAATTTATGTGGGGCCAGTCCCAACAACAAGCATTCTATCATGTGAATCAACACTTGTGCTCAACCCCAGTAATTTCACTACCAGACCTACAACATCCCTTTGAAATCGAGACAGATGCTTTAGACTATGCTGTGGGAGCCATTCTCACTCAGCACGGCCATCCCGTGGCCTATAATAGTGATACATTTTCAGATACTATCCGTAAGTACCTTAATTATGACAAAGAAATGTACTCCATTGTACAAGCCTTCCTACAGTGGAGACATTACATTCTTGGGAAGGAGACAGTCATCCACACTGATCATAAGCCACTGCACTTCATGTAGACACAGGGAAAATTACAGAATGACTACCATCAAAAGTGGTCCACATACTTGCAACAATTCCACCTCAACATCAAGTATAAAACAAGAAGCACCAATCACGTCATTGATTTCCTCAGCAGACTGCCATTCGTGACACTCACCATGGTGCTAGAATTTTGCGACAATGAGACATCTAGATGGCCTGAACTCTATGAGACATACGCTAACTTCACCACCACCTACCAAATGTTGGGTGCAAACACAGTTGTCGATAATTTCCATCTTTAGGATGGGTTGTTGTGTCGTCTAGGCCATATCTGTGTTCCATCAAGTGAGCGAGTGAGGCTGATCTGGGAAGCCCACTACAATTGGGTGGTAGGACACTTCGCCATCAAAACGAAAGTGGTGATGCTACAAAAATATTTCTACTCGTCGAAACTTCAACATGAGGTCAACAAGTATATTAGGTCCTACACTGCCTGCGCTATTGTAAAACCAAACACCAAGAAACAGGGCATGTAAACCCCTCTTCCTACTCCTAACATGCCATGGGAATCCATCTCAATGGACTACATGTCGGGCCTCTTGTCCGCCAATCAAGGAAATGACTTTGTTTTTGTGGTTGTTGATCGCTTTTCTAAGATGGCGATTCTAGTTGCCTGCAAGAAGAGAATCACAGTAGAGGCCACTTCCAAGGTCTTCTTTGAATTCATCTTGGTACATTTTGGAATACGACAAACCATTGTCTCGGATTGGGATAGTCGATTTCTTAGCACATGTTGGTCAAGCCTTTGGTCACTGTTGGACACCAAGCTCACCAAATCCACAGCCTTCCACCCCGAGACAGATGGCCAAAATGAGGTTGCAAATCGAATGATTGTGCATATCCTTCACATGTATAATTCAAAGAACCCTCACACAAGAGATGAGTGCCTTCCCTATGTCCAACATAACTACAATTGAGCCCTGCATAGCTCAATTGACTACAGCCCCTTTCAAGTGGGGTTTGGATTCCAACCGTTAGGTCCCATAGATGTTTCACTTCCCCTTCCAGTCACCTCGACCAACTCATCTCCTCCTCCAACTGAAGCTAACAAATCCACCTATTTCATTGAATGGATCCATCACATCTGCCAACAGGTTCAATATATCCTACAGAAGTCCAGTGACAAGTACAAACAACGACATGATCAACATTGGGTGCCACATAAGTTTAAGGTGGGCGACAAAGTTTGGTTGCACTTGTAGAAAGAACTCCTTATAGGACCCCATCAAAAGCTTCACCCAATCCATTATGGGTCGTACACTATCACCAAGGCCATGGGGGATAATGATTTTGGTCTCAACATTCCTCCCTTTCTTGGCCTGCACCCAGTGTTCAACGTGGATCTCTTTCTCCCTTATTTCCCACCATTATTGGACACCTGAGAAGTAGAAGAAAATATGACACCAACAGAGCTCAACCCTGACTGCATACAACAGGCATCCAATTATCATATTGTGGACACAAATATCAAGGGAACTCGACAACAAAGGATCCATCTTTATCGAGTCATCAAAGCAGGGCAACTCCTGCACCAAGGCAAGTGGCTCACTCGGGGCCAAATTCAACAGAAATTTCCTGATCTGATGAGGGAAATCAGTGCAATGGAAACCATTGCTTCATAATGAGGGAGGATTGATCCACATGGATATCGGTGGCTGCCTGCCTTTTCCAACTGGCTCAAAATAGTTTTCTGACAATTTTGGAAATTTACTATTTTTAGCAGTTTTAACTTCCAGTTCCATTTTGAGGGCCTAAATGAATTTTTTTCAGGATCAATCTCCTCAATGATATTTGAAGGCATGATTGAGCCCCCAAAATGAATCTCCTTGATGATACCTTTCTAGTGGGCTATCACACTCCTAAAACAAAGATCGTATGCAAAAGTTACGACCCTGGGAAGTTGATGTACTAACTTACCCAAATGGGGCCCACATGACTTTTGGGTGCTTCATCTCCTAGGGTTAGGTATTTGGATGTCTAGGGTTTTTGGAATTCTTATTTATTGTAAAACTTCCTTCAGATCCTCATTGTAATCTTCATCTTTCTGTCACATCTCTTCTCAGAGATAAGCCGCCATGATTCCAACAAGATTGTTTTCGTTGCATTTTACAGTTTTAGCATATTTCTTTATTGAATAGATAACCAATTTTACTGTATCTCTATTACTTTGTGTTAAGAAACTCTTAATAATCTGTATTCATTTTTTTCTTCTCATAAAATCTGGATCAGTAGTATCAAAGAGATCTTCTCCTTGTCATCTTAATGCATGTCCCCAATGAGGTTGGAGTACAAAGAGTTGGGTCTTGAGCTTGTTTCTCTTGAGGACAAAATCTCTTGCATGCCCAAGCAACCTCTTATGGAAGGAGAAAAGTAAGATGACAGGACAGTATATCCTTTCAAACTATTTATTAAGGAATCCCTCACACAACATAGGAACGAGATGATGGATAGTTTCACGTAAATACTTCGATGACTACCAACAGGAAACACATCTTCTTTGAATGGAGGCGCTTCTCCCTTCAAGGTACAAATAAACTTCGATATTCCTATATTTGAAGGTTATGTAGACGTAGATGCTATAGAAAAGTGGTTGAATCTAGTAGAAGGGTATTTTTCTGTCCATAACTTTTTGAATAGAGAAAAGATTACTTTTTTGCTCCTCAAATCCATTCCCCATGTCAAAGATTGGTGGGAAACTTTCTGTGAGAAAAAGGAAATAGAGGAAACCTCATTATTTTTAGTCACGACCACCTGGGAATCCTTCCAAGATGATATTAAGGAAAAATACTACCTTGTCATAAGTTATGACGACCTGTATACCAAATGGACCACACTGCGGCAAGAAAGAGACCAAGCAGTGCCAGATTTCACAAATATCTTCCATACCTTGAGCACCAAGTTGTGTATCAAACATTTGGAGGGACATCTAGTGCTCAAGTATCACAGTGATCTGTATAGATACATCCAGACCAAAATGGAATTTCTAGACGTCTCATCCTTGGGCGTGACCTACTGATATTCTGTCAAAATCGAGCAGAAGCTCAAACAAAAGACGCGGCAATTCGGGCCTGGGAACCCCTCACAACAAACGCTGGGAAAGGGAGGCCCCAACAAATAGAACAAAGGATAGAGAAAAGATGGATAGTATCAGGACAACCATTCCAAGCCACAAGCAAAGAAGGACACCGAAAAGAAAAAGAACGATACTGGGAAGTGGTGTGACTTCCATAAGAGGCCTTGGCATAACAATGTTGACTACCACTCAAAGCAGTCATTGGTGCCCGAAGTGAAAGACTCTAAATCAGATGTGGATTATAACTCTGATCCAGAACCAGAAAGGGGAAGATAGATCATTGACGTGGAACCTATCTCCATTGTTGCTACCACCAAGCTCGAGCCTGGTGAACCAGACGGGCCAGAATAAGGAGAGCACCTCTTCCATTCATAGATGTGGATAAAAGGCACCCCGTTGCACTTCATCGTTGATAGCGGTATCCAAAAGAACCTCATCTTAGTAGAGGTCATCAAGTGGCTCTCCCTACAAACAACACTGCACACACAACCCTACACCATTGGATGGCTCTGCCAAGGAAGCAATCTCCACGTCAACCAACAGTGTCGATTGTGGTACGACATCAAGCCCTTCAAAGAAGAGGTATTAAGTGATGTTTCTCCTCTTGAAGTTTGTGATGTTCTTTTGGGCCAACCTAATTTATGGAAACGTCATGTTGTATATGAGTCTAGGCCTCATAGTGTTATTATTACTTTGAATAGGAAATTGTACAGGATACCCGAGGCAGTCCCACCTAGTGCCATTTCCTTGATCTCTGCAAAGCAATGCAAGAAGGTCATCTCTCAAATGGGGAAGTTTGTCTTCTTCATGATTCTCTCTCAGAATAAGAGAAATATCATAGCCACATCCAGGGTGTCTATGACTGACCTCTCCACACAGCATAAGCAAGTAGATAAGGTCATGGAAGAATACTTGAATATATTCTCCTCACCTACAAGGGTACCTCTGCACTTCCAGGTCAAGCACCCCATCGATCTGACCCCCGGCGCACTGCAGCCCAATGGACCAGTCTATCGTCTCTCTTTGTTAGAGAATTATGAGATCAAGTGATAGATCCAAGAACTACTCCACAATGGGAACATCTGTCCCATATCATTACCTTGCGAGAGCCCAATCATGTTGGTATAGAAGAAAGATGGAACCTAGCGACTATGTATTGATTATTGGGCTTTGACTAAAATCACAGTTAGAAACTAGTACTTGATTTCCTGAATCAACAACCTCCTTGATCAACTCACAGGGGCCAACTATTTCAGTAAGATTGATCTGAAGTCTGGAAACCACCAGGTCCTGATAGAATAGACAGATGTATGGAAGACCACCTTCAAGTCAAAAGAAGGCCTTTTTGAATGGTTGGTCATGCATTTTTGTTTGACAAATGCTCCAGCCACTTTCATGAGGATGATGGATGATATCCCGTGACCATTCACCAATACTTTTGATGTGGTGTATCTGGATGACATTCTAATTTACAACAAGACTTGGGCCGAACACTTGCAGCATATTCAATAGGTTATGCATACCCTACGATAGCACAAGCTATATGCCAACTTGGAAAAATTCTCCTTTGGCATGGACAGGGTCCATTACCTAGGCTACATCATTGATCAGAATGGCGTACATGTGGATCTAGCCAAGCTCCAAGTCATCCATGACTGGTCAGCACCAACAACACTCACTGAGCTTCGAAGCTTCTTGGGCCTTGCCAATTTCTACCATAGGTTCATGTTGGGATTCTCCCATATTGCATGGGCCCTGAGCCAAATAAACAGGGGTGGTGGTAAGGAGAAATTTGTGTGGGGCCAACCCCAACAACAAGCATTCTATGATTTGAAGCAGCGCTTGTGCTCAGTCCCAGTACTTTCACTACCAGACCTGCATCATCCCTTTGAAATCGAGACAAATGCTTCAGAGTATGCTGTGGGCACCATTCTCACTCAGCACGGCCACCCAGTGGCCTATCATAGTGAGACATTGTTATATACTGTCTGTAAGTACCCTACTTATGACAAAGAAATGTACTCCATTGTACAAGCCTGCCGCCAGTGGACACATTACATTCTTGGGAAGGAGATAGTCATCCACACTGATCATAAGCCACTGCAGTTCATGCAGAGACAAGGAAAATTGTAGAATGACCTCCATCAAAAGTGGTCCACATACTTGAAAAAATTCCACCTCAATATCAAGTATTAAACAGAAAGCACCAATCACGTCATTGATTGCCTCAACAGACTGCCAAACATGAAAATCACCATAGTCCTAGACACTTACGACCATGAGACATATGGATGGCCCCAGCTCTATGAGATAGACCTTGACTTCACCACCACCTACCAAATGTTGGGTGAAAATGTAGTTGTCAATAATTTCCATCTTTAGGATGGGTTGTTGTGTCGTCTAGGCCATATCCGTGTTCCATAAAGTGAGCGAGTGAAGCTGATCTGGGAAGCCCACTAAATTTCAGTGGAAGGACACTTCATCATCGAAAATATAGTGGTGATGCTACAGAAACATTTCTACTGGTCAAAAATTCGACAGGAGGTCAACAAGTATATTAGGTCCTGCACTGCCTACGCTATTTCCAAACCAACCACCAAGAAACAAGGCTTGTACACCCCTCTTCCTACTCCTAAGAGGCCATGGGAATCCATCTCAATGGACTACATGTCATGCCTCCCATCCACCAAGAAGGGAAATCACTGTGTTTTTATGGTTGTTGATCACTTTTCTAAGATGGCGATTTTGGCTTCCTGTAAGAAGAGCATCACAGCAAACGCCACTGCCAAGCTCTTCTTTGAATTCGTCTAGGTACATTTTGGAATCCGAAAAATCATTGTCTTAGATCGGGATAGTAGATTTCTCAGCACATTCTGGTCGAGCCTATGCTCACTGCTGGACACCAAGCTCAACAAATCCATGACCTTCCACCCCCAGATAGATGGCCAAACCGAGGCTGTAAATTGAATGATTGTGCATATCCTTCACATGTATAATTCAAAGAAACCTCACACATGGGATGAGAGCCTTCCCTATGTCCAACATAGATACAACTGAGCCCTGCATAGCTCAACCGTCCACAACCCCTTTCAGGTGGGTTTGGGATTCCAACCATTGGGTCCTATTATCGCACAGTTTGTAGCTAGGATAAAAGGCTATGAGACAGAAGACCAAATTGGCATAATGGGAACTTATCCCACCCAATGTCACCATGATGGGAAGGCTCTTTCTCTTTAGGGAGGTTAGGCCCAAGGGAGACGTCCACGGTGACTTGTGGTTTTGAGGAGGCAAAAGGATAAAGGGACAAGGACAAGTTTTCCCCCTCACAAGTCACCACCCAAATAGATAGTCTCGGCTAAAAAACCAATAGTAAAGTGAATCCCCGATGAAGGGAACCTACCTAGAACAAGACAACAACAAATTGATAAGTGAAAGATATTTCAATGGGTTAGTACTTCATATCAATCAAGAACTATCAGATGAACTTATAAGCAATTTGAATATAAATATTGACAGATTCAATGTTTATCAATAGCAATGGAAACCATATCACTTCATCAATAATCATTTAAATGATGTGGAATTCAATATAACAAACCAACACTTTATTCAATTTATGCCTAAAACACCATTCAATTGCTCACAAGATAAGACGTTGTTGAATTAATGATACAAATAACATAAGGTAGCGGTAGCACTTAGGGTTAGTAGGGTTATCTAGAGCTAGGGTTAGTGTAGTTAGGGTTTTAAATTCGAGTCTTGAGAGTGTTTGGATCAAAGTCTTACTTCAACACTGGAGGTATTGGGATCAGTGCCCCAGGGTAGAATGGAGTCAATTTAGTAGAGCACACAAGGGTTGAAGGAAGATAGCTAAGGAATAGAGGGAAGAGTTCTGAAGTGTTGTTGTGGTAGGGCCTCAGAATCAAAACCCTAGGGGAGAGAGGCTCACTCCAGTGGTGCTAAAGCAAGGCCTCATGCTCTCTCCTCCTTCCTTAGGTTGACTTGGCAAAAACAACTAGCATAAAGGATAAAATCAAGACAAGAGAGTGTAATGAGGGAGAGTGTTGCTACAACAAGGATTTATCATCAAACCCTAGAATAAAAATGGCCCTAGGTGTAGATAACCTAGGCCTGGGACGTTTCCTCCTTCTTGACCTCTGGAAAGTACGACTAGCAATAGGGGAAGAAAAGGAGAAGAGTGTAGCAAAGGCTAGGCTCTTTCCTTCTTCAATGGCTGAAAAGTTTCTCTTTTAGGGGACTTGAGACAAGGACCTACTTGTGTGCTTGTCACCTAGGGTTTTGATTCAGAAAATTACAAATACATGTAATAAAATAATACTACAACCATTCAATCAAGAAATTTTGCAGAAAAATACTTACAATTAATCAAGAAATAACCATGCAAACCCTAGTTGTAACACCTTCCTTCAAGAGAAACACCATAAAATGCCAAGAGATTTCTTCCTTCAACAAGTGCACCTCACTAAACCAAAAAAAATACCAAAGATAGGGAGCAAATTTCAGACCTCACTAATGATTAAGTAAGTTGCTGTGAAAAAATGAGAGTGAAAATCTCTCATTTATACAAAACCTTGACCTAATTTTACATTTTAGGTTAGGTAAAAGGCCAACAAGGCCAAATTATAAAAATCATATTGTTTTACATTAAATTGTAAAATTAAAACCCTAATTTAGCTATAAAGAGATAAGAAGCCCCTCTAAGGGAGGCATTAGCCCCTTCTAGGGAAAATGAAGCATCCTGGAGCAAAATGTTAGCCCTCCTTGGGCTTCTCCAACTTTCCACACATGGCAAGACTACCTAGTCTGCCTCCCAAAACATCCATACTATTGGATGACATCATGGCTATGATGGGTGATGTCCTAGGCATTCTAAGGCCAACGTTCCACTAAAAAAGGGAAAATCCCCCTAGGCCAAGCTCTGTCGGGGTGTCTCTGGTGGAACGTCCTCTTATTCTCCGGTGCAAGACACCGATCAATATTGTCTCATCTCTTCCCCATGGTGGGGTCTCAACATCCATTTGATGGGCTCTTCAGCCCCATGGAGGTCCGAACTGATCATCTCCCCATGTGTACAGGTCCAAATGGTACCTGTCCATTGGGTATGGTCCTGCACATCAAAATCTACACCCTCCATGGGCTCATCAGTCATAGGGATCATATAAATGTCAATCACATTTCATCATTAATATTATTAAACACATGCATAGAATCCCTAATACATCAATCAATAGCTCAAAGACATTACACAAGTCGACAATACAAGTCTGGGGAAAAGGACACGGCTTCCTATTGGGATAATGTGCACAAAAAAAGGAAATTTCCCAGAGACACCTCATTCAAGCCATGTAAGTGGATGATGTGGTCAGGGGATGTCTAAGCATGTGGGTGCATTAAGGGCCAAGGATGCAACATGGCTTCCTTTGTAGAAGGCGAGTTGTCCCTATCATGTATGCATTTTTTCCAAGCCCATTCTTGGCTTTTTTTAGCTCCCAAAATGAACCTGTCCCTTTGGGCACATTTTTTGGTGGATAGCATGGCTATTGGTAGCTTTCTCAAATTATTTTTGAGTTTTTCTAGCTGCAAGGCTTAGGTTTTTATTTTGTTTTAGAAATAAGATGACCCACAAAAGTCCTCTTTTCAAAATTTTCATAAATTACTTTCAACAACTAACGTGTGTTTAAAAGAGGAGTGTTAGCTGGTGAAAGTGGCGAATTTCAATAGCTAAGGAGAATATTTCATAGGTCCATGTGCTGGTGAAAGTGTTGGTTTTCAAAACATCCAAAGAAGCATTGTCACGGGTCGAGCGCTGATGAAAGTGAAGACTTTCCACAACTACGGAGCAGTTCTTACGGGATCGTGCGCTAATGAAAGTGAAGACTTTCCACAGCTACGGAGTAGTTCTTACGGGATCGTGCGCTGATGAAAGTGAATACTTTCAATAGCTAAAGGGGTTTTTTCACAGTATCATGCGATGGTGAAAGTGGTAAGTATCAACAACTATGGGGCATTTTCCATGGGCCGTTGGCTCGATAAAGCGGGAATCACGTGTGTGTTATCCACGTTTCTAAAATCTAATGATGATATGATCATCCCATATCATGCAAATCCAAATCATGCGCTGATTAAAGTGGGAAATGATGGAAACTCAGTTTTTCACATCAAAATAGGATTACGATGCGGATCTTGTTCAGTGACGCATGCTGCACACTCATGGCGCCGAAAATGGTAATTTCAAATCCAACAACTCATTTAAAGAGGTTGTACTGCCGGGCTGACAACATCAAATCAGATCATTGCTTCCATATCACACATGGTTCACAAAGTTTTCTTAAAGTTTCAAATGTTAGAAAACAGAGCCGACTCCCGAGTGCTTTCAACAACGCAAAACCTCGGCTCAAAGAGCAGTTGCAGGGGTTGATATACAAAATTGTTGGGGTTTTTGAGCTATAGAATGGCGAGGAGATGCAGTGGTTCTCTACTCAGAAAAGAGCTGGACAGCCTATATTTTTTACAGACACATCCCGAATTCTAGAAACATTGTTCAAACGCAGGGTGTATTGAATTCGTTGAGAGGTTGCAAAATGGTTGCCACCAGTCGACAGCAGAAGCTTTTGACAAAACTTTCGATGGGAATAAGGTTCATGTTGGGTCCTTGGAAATCATAGTAGATGAAGCTGCCATTGTTGCAGCAACCAACCTACCAAGATCGGGCCAGAGTTGGTTCAAAACCACTGCCACCAAAAACTTGAATTTCAGAGCTTATTTAAAGGAAGAGTTCAAGCACAACGCATGGAAGAACGGAATGTCGGTTTCCTATCTAGAAGAGGAGTGGTAGGAGCTGTTTAAGGGCATCCAAATCTACATTACCTCAGAGGGAAGGTATGACAAACTCATGATGTATCATTTTAAGCTCCTGGACCATTTCACAGGCAAGAATCTCCTCAATTTGCCTTTTTTCTTACATAAGAGTTTAACTAAGGTCTGGAAGAAAATCAGGGCTCAACCCCTAAGCATGAAGAATACTCTGTGCCACTTTGGCCTCATTAAATTAATCATTCTGGTGGAATTAAAATAGCAGGAAAGGAGCTGGCAGCATTTTCTATTCTAGGAGGGTTTTGAAACACAGACTCAGCCTGTAAATGAACAGGGGAAAGGTTCAAAGAAATAGTTGACTCCTCAAAGAAGTTCAAGGAAGAGGAGGACCCTGCCAGGACTTCCAGAAGATAGAATCTATGGAGTGAAGTCCCACAGGTAAAAGAAAAGGTTAAGCTTTGAAACCACTACAGAATAGCCCATAGTTCAACCTATAGAGAAGAGAACCAATATATTAAACTTGCCCTATACAGACTCAAAATCAGAGCAACAAGATCAATGCCCTATCACCAAAAGTCTTGAGCAGTCAACTGAATTTGCACAAAACTATGAGACCTTCACTCATACAGAGGAAGGAGAAACATCAAAAAGTTCTAGGTCAAAGAAATCTCATAAAATCAAGCATCTGAAAGAGGTAATCGCTCATCAAGAGGTTTTGGAACGGGTAATAAAAGAAAGGTATAAGAAGTTGTCTGATAACTTTGCAAAAACCAATGTTGTGTTTGAGAGACTGGCTTGGGAAAGTGTTAAAGAGAAGAAAAGAAAGAAAAAACTCACCAAAGAGTACAATAGTCTATGGTGGCTTTCCAAACGCCTTAAAAGGCATATAAGAAGATTGAAACAAAAACAAAGGCAAAAATCCCATCCAGATCTGAAGGTACTTTCTCAAGTCACTCTTAATATGCAAGGTGAGAAATCAGAGACACACTTAGTTTTGATGGAATCAAAATTTTGAAGGTGAAAACTCGTTTTGGGCGCAGTCAGGGCTTTCACCAGCACAAAGCGATATTTTATGACCCGTTAGCTGGTGAAAGGCAGTGCTTTCACCAGCTAACCAGCGAAATATTAAATGAGTTAGCTGTTGAAAGCTGGAAAATCATTTTTTGAAGCCAAGGACAGAACAGGTCATTTCTCACAAGTTATGAAGGAGTTCCAGAGTATCAAGGGAATGAAAATAGCTTACAAAGGATTCGACATCATAAATTTGAGGGAATTTTGGAAACCACATGTAAAACAAACTTCCTCAAATATCAACCATGAACGTTGGAGAAATCCAACTGTCAAGACAGGTGTTTTTCCACATTGCATCATATCAAAGATTCCAGGAGCTGAAGGATATAGATGACGAAGTTTTGAGATTGAAGATAATTCGAGTGCTAAGTTTAGTTGTTAAGTCTTTATCTTCAAGTTGTTTAGTTAGATTTGAATTACTTTTATTAAATACATATCCATGTTTTTAGGATCTGTAAAACTGATTGTAAGAGGCTATAAATGCCTATTTTTGATATGAGATAAGGGTTCAAACTGGGAGATATTTTATGCCACTGTATAAAATCTTTTTGCAGTAATAAAGTTCAGTTTCCTTTCGTTTTCAATATCATAATTGTCCATCTTTCATTTTCTGTACTTTGTTTTCAGTTCATTTTAGTTCATAAAGACTGTTATCTCTTTATTGAACTCATAGACTTGAAATTAAAGGATTTCTCTCTATATTGTATTAAGCCCTACATTCACTTGTATTGGCAATCAAGAATAGTGTTCTCCATCCTCTCTTTCAATTATTTGATCTGATTATTGTTTCCTGAAAGCACTGTATCTTTAGATGTGTGATGAGTTGTTTCTTACATAAATCATTAAAGACCCCATTGTCCCAAACACATAAAAACCATTATTTCTAAGTTACCAAGCATCCTTATCCTACAACCCTAAGGAATTTCTTGGAGTGATAACAAATTGGCGCCGTTGCCGGGGAAATGAAATTCAAGCTCTTCTCTCCTGGGATACGACACAGATCTGATCTTTGATGATAGACAAAGATTAGACATTTTTAGTTGGTTGTAATCATCTATCTGGCGACTCCAAAAGTTCATCTTGGCTCCCAAGAGGATCAGTACTAGGGCGAATCCTCAAGAATCACCGATCACACCAGTGTCCAATCTAGAATCAATTCTGAGAAAGGGAAAGACCATTCAAGGTCAAACTTCAAGATCATATATAAAAGGTAATCCTCTTCTCAGTTCTGGAAAATCTACTGCAGAAAAATTTGACTACTTTTCAGAGAACATTGATGAAAAAACAACTATAAAAACTGTAGAAGAACAAAGTCTTTTTGATCAATAGAAAAATCCTAGTGATAAAAAATTGTTAGACTATAATTTGATTGAAAAAACATCTAATACTTTAGAAAGAAGCCACAATTCTTCTTCCCTTGAGTCTTTCCACTCTCAACAACAAGAAGATCACTTGAACATTTATACTAGCCTCCTTGTTGTTGAACATCTACTCCAAGAGCTATCTACTAAGGGTGAAGAAAATTTAGCTGGGCAACTTGCAAATTTTTACAGAGCCTCTTATCAGACCTCTTTCCCCTTAGAAGATTCACCTCTTTCGCATTCCTCTAGTGTTGAATACTTGAAGATGAAACTATCATTTTCCCCACCTCTGATAGCCATGGTCGCACCACCTCCTTTGACTAAGATGCAACAAATCCTAGTTGCCAGGTATGCACCACTCATATTGCCAAACCTAGTAGCAGCCATGCCAATGGGAGACTATAAAAAATATATGCCTAAATTCACAGGCAAAGGTGATTTGTCTATTGAAGAACATATTGAGGCTTTTTACAGTTATGCAGAGAACCTTAATATTGAACAAGAATATGTTTGGACACGAGTCTTTGTCCAAAGCCTAGATGGCCATGCTAGGAAATGGTTCAAAGAACTCCCTGTTGGTTCCATTGCTGGAATCGAGTAGTTGGATAAGACATTTCTGAAACATTGGGGTGACAGAAGAGATTTTGTCTACTACATCACAAAATTTGGAAACTTGAGGAAACAAAGTAGTGAGTCAGTCTCTGACTTCACTAAGAGGTTTAACCAAATGTATGGAAAAATACTAGCTGAGATAAAACCATCAGATGATTCTACCAAGATCACATATTCTGATGCTTTTGATTCATATTTCTATTTGTTGTTGAGAGAAAGGAGGTCACCAACATTATCTCTCATGCAAGATGTTGCCCTTGAGGTGGAATCTAATATTCTGGCCTCCCAGAAGTGGAAGGGAGATTCTGATAGGAGAAGAACAAAGAATGAATCCTCCTCTTCATCAAATGCTGATCCAAAACTTGATAAAATGGCCAAAATTCTAGAGTCTCTAACCTCTGAGATATCTAAGCTCAAGATTGAAAATAAATAGCCTGTGAAGGGAAGAGGCACTTATGACCCTGCAGGCAGAAATCCGAATCAAAATCCAAATAACTTTAGAAGGAATAATCAGCCAACTCAGATCCTGCAAAGAGAAAAGAATTCTAATGAAGATCAGAGGATAAAGGTCCCTCTTCAAAATGTTGTGATGGATGAAGACAATGGTGAAGATCAAGAAGAGGGAGAAGGTGACATTCATTGTGTTGGAGAAGAGATAGGGAAATCTTATCTAACACAACATGACTATGAAGAATCATTGATGATTGAACAGACAGAAGATGATCTTCTTGGTGATGGCATTTTCACAACAGAAGATAAAAATAGATATAACCTTCGATCCAAATCTGGTTCTGCTCAATAAGACACACCAGCCTCTCCTGAAAAGACTGCTGCCCCTGTTAAGAAAAAGGATCATGCATCAAAATATCAACAAGCAAATCCTTCAAAGGTGAAATCATCAGCTCCTCCCAAGAAGATTGCTTCCTCTGTCAACCATCAAACTCTAGAAAGTCAGCCTCCTGTCAAACAACAAAGAAATCAAGAAGCCCCTTCAAAGAAGGTAAAGGTTTCTAATAAAGCTACTGATAAGGTTCCATATTATTTTAATTTTGAGGCTGAAATACAAAAGATTAAGATTCCTATTCCTCTAGTTGAGCTGATGAAAAATGAAATGTTTAAAAGGGATATCCTCAAAACTCTAGATCCCCAATCTATATCCCTTTCTACTGATATCCTCAACATTTATGATGATAAGCCAACCATCACTCTGGGCCAAATGATAGAAGACAGAGATGATAGTTGTCCTCCCTTTTACATCTCTTTAAATATTCATGAGAAAACACTGCATAATTGTTTGTTGGACTCCGGTGCTTTGCACAATTTGATGCCAAAGGCTGTCATGGATGAGCTTGGGCTAGAGATCACCATGTCTTATCATGGCCTTTTCTCCTTTGATTCTCGAAAATTCAAATGTCTTGGGATGATTAAGGATTTGGTTGTAACCTTGACCCAAGCATCAATGAAGACAATGGTGATGGATATAGTGGTGGATGACATACCTCCTAAATTTGGATGTCTACTATCAAGATCGTGGATGAAGAGACTAGGTGGAACTCTTCAAATGGATCTCTCCTACGCTACTATCCTTGTTTTCGGAGGGGTGAACAGAAGGATTTACAGGGAATATCAGTTGGCATATGTAATCAGTGACGAGAAAAATCCATCCAATCATCCTATATATTCAGTTGACACAGGTATGGGATCTTGTATTTTGCAAATTGATGATTCACTGCCTGATACATTACTGCTCAGAAAGCCTACATATCAGATCACAGTTCATCCCATAGAAATAGCAGAAGAAGACCTTTGGACCATGTTCTTTGATGGTGCTTTCACTAAGGAGTCGGCTGGAGCAGGAGTGGTATTCATTTCTCCTTCTAAGAAAACTTCTCATTTTTCCTTTAAACTCGACTTTAAAGTGACTAATAACATTGTTGAGTATGAGGCACTACTCTTGGGGCTGAAGGCAGCCAAAGAGAGAGGCATTAAAAAATTGGAGGTGTTCGGAGATGCATATTTGATTATCCAACAGGTGAATAATTCCTTTCAAGTGAAGAATGTCAGGCTGAAGGCATACAGAGATGAAGTGTTGAAGGCAATTCATGATTTTGCAGATTTTAAGATTTCATTTGTACCTAGAGCAATGAATGAATTGGCTGATTCATTGTATGTGTCTACTTGTGCATTCATACCCCCTCTGCTTCATAAATTAACTTACAAAATTCAAGTTAAATATAGGCCCTCTCTCCCTGATAATGTAAAATTTTGGAAGGTTTTTGAAGACGATGTTGAACTCACTAGATTCCTTGCAGTGATAGATGAGTTTGCAGATCTTCATATTGATCAGGAGAACGAACATGATCATGAAGTTGAAGAGCCAAAGTTCAAAATAAAAATTGCAGCACATGAAATAGTTCATCTGTCCACCAACAAAATTCCTAAAGGTTTGGTCCCGTTGGAAAGGCTGTTCGATAATAATGATGTGGCTGTCAAATTGCAAAGTAGGGAAAAAGACTCGGATGTTTGCAGTATAATGTGGCTAGTGAGAAAGATCCTAAACATGTTAACTTAGCCTCACATTTGACTGAAAAACAAAGGGATGATTATGGAGAATTGCTAAAGGAATTTGCAGACATCTTTCTTGGCAGTATGAGGATTTGAAGACTTTTGACACATAAGTGATTCAGCATAAGATTCCCTTGAATAAAGACACCAAACCATTCAGGTAGAATCTTAGATCTTTCAACCCTTTGTTTCTGCCTACAATGGAAAGGGAAATTAAGAAACTATTGGATGCCCGCATTATCATTCCTCTCAGGTATTCAGAATGGATTGTGAATCTTGTACTGGTTAGGAAGAAGAATGGGGAGATCAGACTCTGCGTAGACTTCAAAAGTTTGAATAAGTGCTCTAGGAAGGACAACTAACCTCTGCCTAAAATGGAGCATATTTTGTAGAAGGTGTCGGGATCAAAGGTGATGTCTTTTATTGATGGGTTTTTCGGATACAACCAGATTTTTGTCCATCTGACAGACAAGGAAAAGACTGCTTTTACCACTCCATGGGGTACGTTTATGTATGAGAAGATGCCCTTTGTATTGATGAATGCAGGAGGGACATTCCAAAGGGAAATGGACATTGCTTTTGTTGGAGAGAAAGATAAATTTGTCCTGATTTATCTTGATGATATCATTGTTTTCTCAAGCAGCCACGAACTTCATTTGCAACACTTAAGAAGGACATTTCTGAAATGTCGAAGGCATGGCATCTCTCTTAATCCAAAAAAATTGAATTTTGTACTTAAGGAGGGGAAATTACTTGGGCATATTGTATTAGCTGGTGGGGTTAAGATTGACCCAAAGAGGGTAGAAGCAATTAAAAACCTGTCTCTTCCTAGATCAAAGAAAGACATTCAGTCTTTCCTTGGGACTATTAACTTTGTCAGAAGGTTTATAGTAAATTTTGCTGAACTCACAAAGCATATCACTGCTATGTTGAGAAAAGACTCTGAGGTAAAATGGACTGAAGCAGCTAGACATTCGTTCAATTCCATCAAGGAAGCCATCACAACAACCCCTATTTTAATCATCCCCGATTTCTCCAAGGTATTTTACATTTTTTCTTTTGCTTCCAGTGATACAATCGCAACAGTACTCTTGCAGAAAAATGCTGATGATCAGGAGCAGTCGGTTTCCTTCTTCAGTAAGGTCTTGAGGGACGCAGAGGTAAAGTACGAATTGTTGGAGAAAAAAGCATATGTACTTGTCAAGTCACTGAAAGCTTTCAGAGTTTACATTCTTCAAGCAAAGGTAATAGCTTTTGTTCCCTCCAGTTCAGTTAAAGATGTTCTTGTCCAACCCAACATTGATGGCAAAAGGAGTAAGTGGATAGCAAGGTTGATTGAATTCGATGTTGAAATCAAACCAACAAAATTAGTGAAAGGTCAAGGCCTTGCCAAACTCCTGGTAAAGGAAAATTGCAGCCTGCTTGAAATAAATCTGATGAGTATTAATGCGGAAAATGTTCTTTCTTCAGAGAAAAAAGAAGGTGAGGAAATGTAGGTCTCATCTCATTTAGCTGATTGCAAATGGTATAGTCATATTATTCAGTTTCTGCAAACTTTATCAGTCTCATCAGATTTGACAAAGACTCAAAGAAGGGCTTTGAAGCTCAAAGCTATAAATTTCTGCATCAATGACAACTTGTTGTTCTGGAAAAATCCCATAGGTTTATTGTTGAGGTGTGTAAACCAAGAGGAGGCAGATAAGGTCATGATTGAATTTCATAATAGTGAATGCGGGGGACATCACTATTGGAAAATCAAAACACACAAAATATTAAGATCTGGTTATTACTGGCCATCCTTATTTTCAGATGTATATGAGTTTGTGAAAACATGTGACAAATGTCAGAGATTTGAAGGTAAACAACAACTGAAGTCTCTTCCCCTCAAACCTATAATGGTCACAGGGCCTTTCCAGCAGTGGGGCCTGGACTTCATACGTGAAATTCATTCGCCTTCCAGTGGTCAGCACCGGTGGATCCTGGTTTACATCGATTACTTTACAAAGTGGATTGAGGCTATTCCCACCCAGAACGCCAATCATATTGTCATCATAAATTTTCTGCAAGAAAACATATTTTCCAGATTTGGCTGTCCCAAGAGATTGGTCACTGATAATGCTGTTGCATTCAAAGATAAACACTTGGTGAAATTGTGTGAAGAGCTGGGAATTCAACTGGTACATTCCACAACTTACTATCCGCAAGGGAATGTCTTAGTTGAGTCATCCAACAAGAGTTTAGTTAGAATCATAAAGAAGATGCTTGAAAAAAATGCCAGAGGTTGGGATTCCAAACTGAAGTTTTCCTTGTGGATGATAGGGTTACATGTAAGAAATCAATTGGTACATCTTCTTTCAAGTTGGTATATGGTACTGAGGCCATATTTCCTGTTCAACTTGAATTTCCAGTTGTAAAGTTCTTACAAGAAACTGATTCTGAACCAAGTGATTTGACCAGTAGAATTCATAATTTGGTAAAACTATAGCAAGATAGAGAGAAGCTCTTGGAAAAAACATAATTGCATCAAGAAAGAATCAAAGAAACTTTCGACAAGAAAGTCAAATCAGATGTCTTCAAAACAGGGGATTTAGTCTTAAAGTGGGATGCAGCAAGGTAGGAGAAGGGGAAACACGAAAAATTTGAGGCTCTCTGGACAGGTCCTTTTGTCATAACAGTGGTGCATCAAAACAATACCTTTGTTCTCCAAACTCTTTCAGGTGAAGTAGTAGTAGGTGGCCCTTTCAACGAGCGCTTCCTGAAGATCTATTTCTCATAAGGATTCCTTTGAAGCCCTGTTCTACTTTACATATTTCTTTTTCAGTTCTGTTTTCTTTATTTCTGTCATTCAAATAACTCCATGCCCAATGGTACTAGCAAACTATTTTTCAAATTTTTGTTTCAAATTGTAATAAGGCTACTGAGTCTAGCTAGGTTCTTGGTCACATCATAGGGAGATTCCCATCCCAGTTGGAGCCAAATGTTAGCTCCCAAAATGAACCCGTCCCTTTGGGCACATTTTGTGGTGGATAGCATGGCTATTGGTAGCTTTCTCAAATTATTTTTGAGTTTTTCTAGCTACAAGGCTTAGGTTTTGATTTTGTTTTAGAAATAAGATGACCCACAAAAGTCCTCTTTTCAAAATTTTCATAAATTACTTTCAACATCTAATGTGTGTTTAAAAGAGGAGTGTTAGCTGGTGAAAGTGGCGAATTTCAACAGCTAAGGATCATCTTTCATAGGTCCATGCACTGGTTAAAGTGTTGGTTTTCAAAACATCCAAAGAAGCATTGTCGCGGGTCGAGTGCTGATGAAAGTGAAGACTTTCCACAGCTACGGAGAAGTTCTTACGGGATCTTGTGATGATGAAAGTGAAGACTTTCCACAGCTACGGAGTAGTTCTTAAGAGATCGTGGGCTGATGAAAGTGAATACTTTCAACAACTAAAGGGGGTTTTTCAAAAGATCACGCGTTGGTGAAAGTGGTAAGTATCAATATCTAAGGGGCGTTTTCCATGGGTCGTTGGCTGGAGAAAGTGAGAATCACGTGCATGTTGTCCACGTTTCTAAAATCTAATGATGATATGATCATCCCACATCATGCAAATCCAAATCATGTGCTGATGAAAGTGGGAAATGATGGAAACTCAATTTTGCACATCAAAATAGGATTACGATGCGGATCTTGTTCAGTGACGCATGTTGCACACTCATGGTGCTGGAAATGGTAATTTTGAATCCAGCAACTCAGGTATAGAGGTTGTATTTCCGGGCTGACAACATCAAATTAGATCATTGCTTCCATATCACACATGGTTCACGAAGGTTTGCTAAAGTTTGAAATGTTAGAAAACAGAGCCGACTCCCGAGTGCTTTCAACAACGCAAAACCTTGGCTTGAACAACAGTTGCAGGGGTTGATATACAAAATTGTTGGGGTTTTCGAGCCACAGAATGGTGAGGAGACGCAGTGGTTCTCTAATCATAAAAGATCTGGACAACCTATCTTTTTTACAGACACATCCCGAAGTCCAGAAACATTTTTCAAACGCAGGGTGTATTGAATTCGTTGAGAGGTTGCAAAATGGTTGCCACCAGTCGACAGCAGAAGATTTTTCCAAAACTTTCGATGGTAATAAGTCTTGTGTTGGGTCCTTGGAAATCATAGTAGATGAAGCTACCATTTCTGCAACAACCAGCCTACCAAGATCGGGCCAGAGTTGGCTCAAAACCACTGCCACCAAAAACTTGAATTTAAGAGCTTATTTAAAGGAAGAGTTCAAGCACAACGCATGGAAGAAGGGCATGTCGGTTTCCTATCTAGAAGAGGAGTGGAAGGAGATGTTTAAGGGAATACAACTCTACATTACCTCAGAGTGCAGGTATGAAAAACTCATGATGTATCATTTTAAGCTCCTGGACCATTTCACAGGCAAGACTCTCCTCAATTTTCCTTTTTTCTTACATAAGAGTTTAACAATAGTCTATGGTGGCTTTCCAAACACCTTAAAAGGCAGATAAGAAGATTGAAACAAAAACAAAGGAAAAAATCCCATCTAGATCTGAAGGTACTTTCTCAAGTCGCTGTTAATATGCAAGGTGAGAAATCAGAGACACACTGAGTTTTGATGGAATCAAAATTTTGAAGGCGAAAACTCCTTTTGGGCGTAGTCAGGGCTTTCACCAGCGCAAAGCGATATTTTATGACCCATTAGCTGGTGAAAGGCAGCGCTTTCACCAGCTAACCAAAAAAATATTAAATGAATTAGTTGTTGAAAGCTGGATAAGCGTTTTTTGAAGCCAAGGATAGAACATGTCATTTCTCACAGGTTATGAAGGAGTTCCAGAGTATCAAGGGAATGAAAATTTCTTACAAAGGATTCGACATCAGAGATTCGAGGGAATTTTGGAAACCACATGTAAAACAAACTTCCTCAAATATCGACCATGAACATTGGAGAAATCCAACTGTCAAGATAGGTGTTTTGCCACATTGCATCATATCAAAGATTCCAGGAGCTGAAGGATGCAGATGGCGAAGTTTTGAGATTGAATATAATTCGAGTGCTAAGTTTAGTTGTTAAGTCTTTATCTTCAAGTTGTTTAGTTAGATTTGAATTGATTTTATTAAATACAGATCCATGTTTTTAGGATATGTAAAACTGATTGTAAGAGGCTATAAATGCCTATTTTTGATATGAGATAAGTGTTCAAACTGGGAGATATTTTATGCCACTGTATAGACTCTTTTTGCAGAAATAAAGTTCAGTTTCCTTTCATTTTCAATATCAGAAATGTCCATCTTTCATTTTCTGTACTTTGTTTTCAGTTTATTTTAGTTCATAAAGACTTTTATCTCTGTATTGAACTCATAGACTTGAAATTAAAGGATTTATCCCTGTCTTGTATTAAGCCCTACATTCACTTGTATTGGTAATCAAGAATAGTGTTCTCCATCCTCTCTTTCAATTATTTGATCTGATTATTGTTTCCTGAAAGCACTGTATCTTTAGATGTGTGATGATTTGTTTCTTACATAAATCATTAAGGACCCCATTGCCCCAGACACATAAAAACCATTATTTCTAAGTTACCAAGCATCCTTAGCCTACAACCCTAAGGAGTTTCTTGGAGTGATAACACCTTTATTCTTTGTATTCTTTTTATTCTTTTATTTTATTTTTTTGTTCAAATTCTAATCAGGGAACACTGTCTTGGCATGGTGACCACAGATGATAGTGTCACCCACAAGCATGGATGATTTTAGGGGCTAAATTTCGCTCATGGGCTAATTTTCCATGGTTTTTCCAAAAACGATATTCGTTGTTTTAAAAATGATTTGCCCAATATCTATAGGATAAAATTATTTTACCTTAAAAATCACCAAATTTTTATAAAAACTATATAAAATCCTTATAAATTTGAATATTTTTACAAAATTATCACCAAACATTTATAGTTGGCATATGAAGGATTAGTAAGATTCGCCAAGCTTTCTACATTTAAAAAAAAAATTCCATCCTTAAAATCATCCCTGCCCACAAGTACTTTCATAGAGATGAGAAGGATGGCTCGTGATGAGACCCCCTTTCCCTTGGCCATGCAACTAGGAGTCACTTCCCTGGCGTGGTAACATCTGGTGGCAATGTCATACTGCTAGGTACCCATGAACCTAATAGGTTGGCTCATGATGAGACCCCCTATCCTCTGATTAGGTATTGTTTTATTATTTTTTCGGGTCCCTCTTGTTTCCTACTGAGAATATTTTTATTGCTATCTCGGGGATCCTTGGGTGAAGCATCTCGAGATTTATTCTTAGGATTGTATCTTTTACCAACTTGCTTTTACCTTCTGGGCCTTTATCCCCTTCTTCCCACAAGGTAAGGTGCAGTCTTGAAAATAGGTCAACCCAATGCCCGGACAAGGGAAATGGGATAGATGAGTAGGAAACAAGATGTAAAAGTGGTAGTATGATGGGAGTGGATGATGGATTTTTAGAAATCCTCTCAGTGGCAAACAAAAACCTATAGACACAGGCTTGCTAGGGCAACGTGTCAATCCCCCAAACATGGTCAAGTGAGAAAATGTAAGATCCAAGTAGTCGTTAGAGATAAGAGGAACCAGATGCATATATTTAAAGGTTTCAATGATCAAAAGTGACACATACCATGATACCTGGACCAATTACCTCATGGAGCAAGAACCTCTTCTGACACAGGACCAATCTGATGGTGATGGATGCTGCTATTGCTGTCAAGAAAAAAGATGATGGTAGAAAAATATGGGCCTTTCTAGGGATATTCTTAGGTCAATCCTGCTCTCGGTACTCTATGTCTAGGACCTGTGGGCCTCGAGACATGATATCCTAGTTATCCCTAAAAAGTGGGGATAGCAGGTCCCATAGATGTTGCACTTCCCCTTGTAGTCACCTTGACTGACTCATATTATGCTCCAACTGAAGCTGACAAAGCCACCCAGTTCATTGATTGGATCTATCACATCCGCCAATAGGTTCAAGATATCCTACAGAAGTCCAATGACAAGTACAAACAACGCCATGATCAACATAGGGTGCCACATAAGTTTCAGGTGGGTGACAACGTTTGGTTGCACTTGCAGAAAGAACGCCTTACATGACCCCATAGGAAGCTTCACCCACTCCATTATAGGCTTTACACTATCACCAAGTTCACGGGGGATAATTATTTTGAGCTCAACATTCCTCCCTTCCTTGGCCTGCACCCAGTGTTCAACGCGGATCTCTTTCACCCTTATTTCCCACCATTACCGGACACCTCAGAAGTAGCAGAACAGCTGAAAACAACAGAGCTCAAGCTTGACTACATACAACATGCATCCAATTATTGGATTGTGGACATGCAGATCAAGGGAACTTGACAACAAATTATCTATCTTTATCAAGTTGTCAAAGCAGGGCAGCTCCTGCACCAAGGAAAGTGGCTCACCCGAGACCAAATTCAGTAGAAATTTCCTCATCTGATGGGGGACCTCAATGCAATGGAGAAAATTTATTCATAAGGAGGGAGGATTGATCCATATGGATATCTATGGCCACCCACCTTTTCCAACTGGCTCAAAACATTTTTCTGACAATTTTGGTAGTTTATTATTTTTAGCAGTTTAAACTTCCGGGTCCATTTTGAGGGCCTAAATGAAGGTTTTTATGGATCGAGCTCCTAAATAATAGTTGAAGGCATAATTGGGCCCCCAAAATGAATCTCCTCGATGAAAAATTTCCAATGGGCTATCACATGCCTAAAACGGAGATCGTATGAAAAAGTTACAACCCCGAGAAGTTGATGTACTAGATTACCCAAACGGGGCCCACATGACTTTGTGCGCTTCATATCCTAGAGTTAGGTTTTTGGATGTATAGGGTTTTTGGAATTCTTTTTTATTGTAAAAAGGACTTCATACCCTCATTGTAATCTTCTTCTTGCGAATGCATGCAGCCATCACATCTCTTTTCAGAGATAATCCACCACCATTCCAGCAAGTTTGTTTCCGCTGCATTTTACAGGTTCAACTTATTTCGTTATTGAATAGATAACCAATTTTATTGTATCTCAGTTACTTTGTGTTAACCACCTATTAATAATTTGTATTCATTTCATTCTTCTCATAAAATATGGATTAGTGGTATAAGAGTGGCCTGCTCCTTTTCATCTTAATGCATGTCCCCAACGAGGTCATAGTACACAGAGTTGGGTCTCGAGCTTGTTTCTCTTGAGGATAGAAGCTCTCGCACGCCCAAGCGACCTCTCATGAAAGGAGAAAATAAATAATATGGGACAGGATATCCTTTCAAACTGTTGATTGAGGAATCCCTCATGCAACATAGGAACGAGATGATGGATAGTTTCGCGCAAATCCTTCGGTGACTACCAACAGGCGACGCATCTTCTTCGAACAGAGGTGATGCCCCTTTCAAGGTACTAATAAATTCTGATATTCCTATATTTTAAGGTTAGATAGAAACAAATGTTGTAGACAAGTGGTCGAATATACTAGAAGGGTATTTGTCTATGCATAACTTTTCGAATAGAGAAAAGATTACTTTTCTGCTCCTCAAAGTCATTCCCCATTTCAAAGATTGGTGGGAAACTTTCTGTGAGCAAAAGGAAATAGAGGAAACCTCATTATTTTTAGTCACGACCACCTGGGAACTCTTCAGGGATGCTATTAAGAAGCAATACCACCCTGTCGGAAGTTATGATGACTTGTATACCAAATGGACCACACTGCGGCAAGAAAGAGACCAAGCAGTGCCGGATTTAACAAATATATTCTATACCTTGCGCACCAAGATGGGTATCAAATATTCGAAGAAAAATATAGTGCTCAAGTATCGTGGTGCTCTACATAGATACATACAGACCGAAATGGAATTTCTGGACATCTCATCCTTGGGCGTGACCTACCAATATGCCGTCAAAATCGAGAAGAATCTCAAACAAAAGATGTAGCAATTTGGGCCTGGGAACCCCTCACAACAAAATTCAAGAAAGGGCGGCCTTAACCCATAGAAAAAAGGACAGAGAAAAGATGGACAGTATCAGGACAACCAGTCCAATCCACAAACAAAGAAGGACACCAGAAAGACAAAGAAAGATACTGGGAAGTGGTGCGACTTCCATAAGATCCCTTAGCATAACACTGTTGATTGTCGCTCAAAGGAGGCGTTGGTGGCTGAAGTGAAAGCATCTGAATCAGATGTGGTTCTGACTCTGAGACAGAACCAGAAAGGGGAAGATGGATCATTGAAGCGTAACCCAGTACCACCGTTTCTACTACCAAGCTCCAGCCTGGTGAACTAGACGAGCCAGAAGAAGGAGAGCGCCTCTTCCATTCATAGATGTGGGTAAAAGGCACCCCGTTGCACTTCATCATTGATAGTGGTATCCAAAAGAACCTCATCTCAGCAGAGGTCATCAAGCAGCTCACCTTGCCAAAAACGTTGCACCTACAACCCTACACCATTGGATGGCTCTGCCAAGGAAGCGATCTTTGTGTTAGCCAATAGTGTTCACTGTCGTATGGAATCAAGCCCTTCAAAGACGAGGTATTATGTTATGTTGCTCCTCTCGAAGTTTTTGATGTTCTTTTGGGCCAACCTTATTTATGGAAACATCATGTTGTATATGAGTCTAGGCCTCGTAGTGTTATTATTACTTTGAATAGGGAATTGTACAGGATACCCGAGGCAGTCCCACCTAGTGTTATTTCCTTGATCTCTACTAAGTAATGTAGGAAGTTCATCTCTCAGATGGGGAAGTTTGTCTTCTTCATGATTCACTCTCATAATAAGTGAAAGATCACAGCCACATCTAGGGTCTCTACAACCAACCTCTCCACACAGCAGAAGCAAGTAGATAAGGTCATGGAAGAATACTTAGATATCTTCTCCTCACCTATAGAGGTACCACTGCACTACTAGGTCAAGCACCCCATCGATCTGTCCCCCAGCGCACCGCTACCCAATGGGCCAATCTATTGCTGCTCTTTGTTAGAGAATGAGGATATCAAGGGACAGATCTAGGAAATTCTCCAGAAGTGGCACATCTGTCCCAACTCATCACCTTGTAGGAGCCCAACCATGCTGATACAAAATAAAGATGGAACATGGCGAATCTGTATTGATTATCGGGATCTGAATAAAATCACAGTCAGAAACCGATACTCGATTCCCCGAATCGACGACCTCCTTGATCAACTCATGGGGGCCAAATATTTCAGTAAGATTGATCTGAAGTCTAGCTACCACCAAGTATTGATAGAAAAAACAGATTTGTGGAACACCGCCTTCAAGTCAAAGGAAGGCCTTTTTGAATAGTTGGTCATGCCTTTTGGTTTGACAAATGCTCCAGCCACTTTCATGAGGATGATGGATGATATCCTGTGACCATTCACCGATACTTTTGTTGTGGTGTATCTGGATGACATTCTAATTTACAACAAGACTTGGGCCGAACACTTGCAGCATATTCAAGAGGTTCTGCATACCCTACGACAACACAAGATATAGGCCAACTTGGGAAAATGCTCCTTCGGCATGAACATGGTCCATTACTTGGGCTACATCATTGATCAACATGGAATACATGTGGATCCAACCAAAATCCAAGACATTCATGACTCTCTAGCACCAACAACACTCACTAAGCTTCGGAGCTTCTTAGGCCTTGCCAATTTCTACTACAGGTTCATGTTGGGATTCTCCCATATTGCATGGGCCCTCAGCCAAATAAACATGGGTGATGGTAAGGTGAAATTTGCGTGGGGCCAGCCCAAAAAACAAGCATTCAATGATTTGAGGCAGTTCTTGTGCTCAACCCCAGTAGTTTCACTACCAGACCTAGAACATCCTTTTGAAATTGAGACAGATGCTTCAGATTATGTTGTGGGCACCGTTCTCACTCAGCACCACCACCCCGTGGCCTATCATAGTGAGATAGTGTCAGATACTGTCTGTAAGTGCCCAACTTATGAAAAATAAATGTACTCCATTGTACAAGCCTATCGCCAGTGGATACATTACATTCTTGGGAAGGAGACAGTCATCTACATTGATCATAATCCATTTTAGTTCATGCAGACACAGGGAAAATTGTAGAATGACCAAAATCAAAAGTGGTGCACATACTTGCAACAATTCCACCTCAACATCAAGTATAAAACAGGAAGCACCAATCACGTCGTTGATTGCCTCAGTAGACCGCCGATTGTGATACTCACCACGGTGCTAGACTCTTGTGGCCATGAGACATATGGATGCCCCCAACTCTATGAGATAGAACTTGACTTCACCACAACCTATCAAATATTGGGTGCAAACACAATTGTCGATAATTTCCATCTTCCGGATGGGTTGTTGCATCATCTTGGCCATATCTGTGTTCCATCAAGTGAGCGAGCGAAGCTGATTTGGGAAGCCCACTATAGTCGGGTGGTAGGACACTTCGACATCAAAAATATGGTGGCGATGCTACAAAAACATTTCTACTGGCTGAAACATCGACAGGAGGTTGGCAAGTAGATCAGGTCCTACACTACCTGTGTTATTTCCAAACAGACCACCAAGAAACAGGGCTTGTACAACCCTCTTTCTACTCCTAACAAGCCATGGGAATCCATCTTAATGGAATACATGTTGGGCCTCCCATCCACCAAGAGGGGAAATGACTATGTTTTTTTGGTTGTTGATCGCTTTTCTAAGATGGAGATTTTGGTTGCCTGCAAGAAGAGCATCAAAGCAGAGGCCACTGCCAATCTCTTCTTTGAACACATCTGGGTACATTTTGGAATCCTACAAACTATTGTCTCAGATCTGGATAGTCTATTTGTTAGCACATTCTGGTCGAGCCTCTAGTCACTATTGGACACCAAGCTCACCAAATCCATGACCTTCCACCCCTAGACAAATGGCCAAACTGAGGTTGTAAATCGAATTTTTGTGCATATCCTTTGCATGTATAATTGTTACACCTCAAAATTACTCACTTTGATAGTGTCGCAAGTGTCGTCATTACAAGAGTTGTAAGTGTTTCATATTGTCTGCAAGTGTCACATCTTGACTATAAGTGTTGCAAGTATCAAAACATACTGCCATATTACATATGTCATGCCTCTAATCCCTCCTTCGATGAGTCTCTTCCTGTCGACTTCAATACATTATCTAGGAGCTAGACTTAGAAACCAATTAGTACATTGGGACCTGCATGCCTCAATGGCAAGCCTCCTCGTGTCCGATAATGGGTTTACATCATTGACCTCTGATCGGATGATTCCATGGATGTTCAAATTCATCTCATCTATTCACATTCATTGGAATGTACTATATTACCTTGGGAATCATTGACATTAATGGTGATCTCCCTCGCGCTTGCTAACGGTTTACATCATTGACCGATAATCAAGTGGTTTATGCCATGTTCAACATCAGGACATCTATTCACATGGTTAGATTCATACTACATAGAGATCGGTAAGAGTACCCTGGGTTGAGTCATCACTCTTATATATACTTTGCCCAGGTTGCGAAGGAGTTCTTTTGAACTATGACGGATATACTGTTATATAGATCCACTTTGTATTGGTAGTGGCTATGTCTTTTTGTCTCGTAGATCCACTGTGTATTCTTCGTGGCTACGATCAGTTCAGGTCATAGGAGTATAGATCCACATTGTATCTGTAGTGTCTATACCATTTTGTCAATATAATTATGGATCCACAATGTATTTTATCGTGACCATACCTAAAACGCCTTTATCACTCAAGCATAGGTATGCCTGCCTTGGGTTTTGAAACATGTCATAATATTTTTTTGATGGTTGTGTGCAGCTTTTTCCAGTTTCTCTACATCCATACCCTTGCTCAAAAAAGTCTACAAAGTACTTCAGTCATCATCGTCTTCTAACTTCATACTTTGGGGGGCAATATGTTACACCGCAAAATTACTCACTTCGATAGTGTCGCAAGTGTCAACATTACGAGAGTTGTAAGTGTCTCATCTTTTCCGCAAGTGTCACATCTTGACTATAAGTGTTGTAAGTGTCAAAAACATCATACTACCATCTTTCATATGTCATTCCTCTAACGACATCATAAAGATACTTAAGACACCTCAAAGGGTGGTTTGGAAGAAGAGAAATCACTTGACAGGAGGTACAAGCATTTTACCATTGGAAAAACCACTAAAAAACTGAAATTTGGAGAGGAGCACTCCCCTACCCACTATGAGGGAGTGTTGGTGCTCCCTAAGCCTCTTTGGGGGAGTGCTTGAGTGCCCTGTGCACCCTTTGGGGGGAGCGCTACCCTTTTTTTGGCAAATTATGGGTTTGTTGAGGCAAATTAGGGAAGAATCCCTCAACTTATGAAGGTAGTTGGATTTTAATAGATGGTCAAGGCATGATCTTAGGGAAGATCCTCAACTGAAGGAGAGGAATCCTCAACTAATCCCAAATATCTCTCAAGTGGTTGGACCTCTCCAAGGTTATATAAGGAGGCCTTCTCATGGTGAAAGGTACATGGAAAATATTGGAGATGTGAAACTTATGATCTCATGAGTGACATATCATCAAAGAAATCAATGGAGATTACTTGAGAAAATGTGTTGGACAAGGAGAACTAGAAGAATTTGCTACACCTTCATTCAAAGGATTGTAAGTACTTTTACTTGTTCTCATTAATACAATCAATGTTTGGCCTGTTTCTGTTAAGGTCCTAACCCACACATAGGTAGATCAATGTATTCGGATGTAATAAAGGTCAATATTAATAAGGCCTTTCAATAAAATAGAATAAGGAAGATGTAAGAAGACCTAATAGAAGCTTCCACTTCTAGAAGGATCTTCCTCTAGATGCTTCTGTTGATAGACATTTTGTATAAATAAGGGTCGAGGGTATGAAAACCCTAGCTTGGAGATTATTGTAACAGAGCGTTGCTCGATTGGAGGTTTCCCCCTCGAAGAGGCCTATGAACATTGCTTTCTGAATCAAAGTGCTTTTTCTATTGCTATTTCGTATATCATTTATGTGTATTGTGAAGATTATGCTGGTTATTTTACTGTTATTCTTCCATTTCTAGCATTTTATTTATGTTCTGCATATTTTATATAACTGGTATCTTGCAAGTGGTATCATAGCACTTTCCTTGGCAAAAATTGTGGGTATTTTTTTTTTCAGGGTAGAGACGTATTCCAGAGTCTTTAAGCCACAGAGATCTGTTGTTACACACATAAACCTGCGGTTGAGGGATTCATACATGCAAGAAATACAAGTGGTTCTTAAGCGAACATCTGTTGGCCACCCTTGTAACCCCTGTTGGTACCCCTTCGAGTGGTAGCACATCATACAACACCTGTGTACGAATCGGCCTAGATTTCCTGAAGCCCTCTTTAGATAAACCTATCGGCCACCAGACTGCTATAGTGTCACCGAGAACAGCACTCGGGAAGATACTCTCTAGTACCTGGGTAGTCGGGTAGTACGACTAAGCGTACGGTCTATCCTCCTTAGTTAGTGCCCTGAGATATTGGGCTGAGTACTACTGTTGGACCCCGCACGTATATCAGAGAGCTATAGCACAGGGCAAACCCTTGTCTGTAGAACCCTTGAATACCTAACCCTTGGGGAACATAAACAACAACATAAACAAATTAAACTGGCGAGATCTATTGACGCACATCTGTGTTCGGGTTGCTAAGTAAATACTCTCTAGTTTAAAATTTGGGGATTTTAGCACTGCAACATTCTTCAGAACAAAGTATAACCCCGCAGCTGTAAAAAAAAAAAAGAAAAAAGTCTGGAAATTTTTTCACCATTATTTGAGACCTATTCCATTAGATTCATCTCTTCTCCCTTATCACATTCATCCATATCATTTTTCTGCAAAAATTTCTGACCCCGCCCGCTCCCTTTTGAGTTAACCCATCCTCATGGCCCATACCCGTAGCTAATAACTAGAGTCTTGCTTCAACACCTTGCAATCTGGTTTACTCGAGACCCAACAAGAAGTGCAACAACTCAGTGCTACTATTGCATCCCATGATGCCTCCATAAATGAATCTGTAAATGTAGCCGTGTAGTCTGCAATGGTGGAAGTCAGACACGAATTGACCACCCAGCTTGAATCTGTATTTGCATCACTCTGCACCAAACTCAAGATCCCTACCGATGACTCTTTTCCTGATGCACATAAAAAGACTGAAGGTGAAACTTCTTCCCATTCCTTTCAACCCCATCACTTTCAAAGGGACATACACCTTTTGCGGGTGGATGTAACCAAATTTGATGGCTCGGACCCCACTGGTTGGGTCACCCAAATGGAACATTATTTCTCTCTCTACAACATTACAGATGGCTTGGCCAAACTATGGTATGGTGTTCTCCATCTAGATCAAGAAAGCTGGCAATGGTGGCAATGGCGAAAAACTTCCCGTCAAGGGTATATTGCTTGGACCCAATTTGTTGTTGAGATTTATGAACGCTTTGACACTGACACCAACCATTTCGGCCGTTTGACAAAATTGAAGCAATCAGGCACAATAGAAGACTTCATAGCTGCATTTGAGCATCTGTCTTTTCGAACAAAGGGCATGACTGATGATTTCTTTCGAGAGTGTTTTATCAGTGGCCTCAAGGAGGAGATTTGGTCCCATGTCCTCATGGCTCGACCTACAACTTGGGTAGAGGCTACTAAAAAAGATAAAGAAGCACAACAAATTTTTTCCTCTCAAAAACATAAGCCTTCCTTTATCCCTCACCCTAAACTAGTAAACCCCACTACTCCCTCTGCCCCATTAAAAATCCAAAAATTGACCAGGGCTGAAATCGCTGAACGCCAACTCAAAGGCCTCTATTATAATTGTGATGACAAATATTTCCTAGGCCACAAATGTAATGAACAAAATCTCTTTATGGTCATCTCTGAGGATATTCAGGAAGAAGATGTTGACACTCCCCCTGTGCCCGAGTCACCAGAAATATCTGACATACACCCTCCCTCCGACCCTCCCGAAGTGGAACCGATCATTTCCCTCAATGCTCTCACCGGCTTCTCTGCCCCCCAAACCCTCAAGTTAATTGGTTACATCAAGCACCGAAAGGTCATCATTCTTGTTGATAGTGGCAACACCCACAATTTTATTCATCGCTGCATTGCCCAAGAAACCCATTGCTACATCCATGTTGTCAACAATTTCCAAATCATGATTGCCAATGGTGGTTCTATGAAATGTGGCGGGCATTGTAAAAATGTGTGTCTCCAAATAGGTGACTACCACCTCAAATCCCATATGTTTGCTATTGACATGGGCGGTTGCGACATTGTGTTGGGTGTAGATTGGCTAAGGACTTTGGGTCCCATTCTCATGGATTTTCAAAACTTAACCATGCAATTCGACCAAGGAGGCCACAAATATAAATTTCAAGGCATCACTACTGGTTCACCTGAGGTCATCAGTTCTCATCGCATGGAAAAACTGCTCAAAAAAGATCATTCGGGTGTCATTGCCCAACTCCATGCCATAAAATCCACATAGACCCCACCAGTGCCCCAAGACCTCCAAGCCCTCCTTTCTAAACATCAAACAACATTTTCCACTCTCTAAGGACTACCTCCTTCCCATGGTGTCCATGATCATTCCATTCTCCTTTTCCCAATAAGCCTTCCCCCCAATATACGTCCATATCGCCACCCCTTTGCACAAAAAAATGAAATTGAAAAAATGGTCCAGGAAATCCTTCTTGCCGGAGTCATCCATCCTAGTACGAGCCCTTACTCCTCTCCGGTCATCATGGTACTAAAGAAATAAGGTCCTTGGAGAATGTGTCCTGACTTCCGTGCTCTAAAAAAACTAACCATCAAAGAAAAATTTCCCATTCCTGTCATTGATGACCTCCTGGATGAATTGAGTGGCGCCCAATTCTCTACCAAACTTGATCTTCTCTCGGTCTATCACCAAATACGTATGAAATAGGCTGACATTCCCAAGACAGCCTTTTTCACTCATGAGGGCCACTATGAGTTTTTGGTCATGCCCTTTGGTTTGTGTAATGCCCCCTCCAGCTTCCAGAGCCTCATGAACCATGTCTTCCGCCCTTTTCTCTGTCATTTTGTCTTAGTTTTATTTGATGATATCCTCATATATAGAAAAACTTGGACATACCATCTTACTCATGTGGATCAAGTTCTTCGCCCACTCTCTCAGCACCATCTTTTCCTGAAACAGTCCAAATGTGCTTTTGGTGCCTCAGAAGTAGAATACTTGGGTAATCTGGTGGGAAAGGATGGTGTCAGGCTGGACTCGAAAAATATTGAAGCTATGCAATATTGGCCGCACCCAAAGACTCTCAAAATCTTGCGGGGATTTTTGGGCCTCACAAGGTATTATCGCAAGTTCATTAAGAACTATGGAAAGATTGTAGCACCTCTCACGACTCTCCTCAAAAAGAACTCTTTCACTTGGACTCCAGCGGCTGCCCAAGATTTTCAAACCTTGAAGATGACCATGTGTGCCAATCCGGTTCTGGCCCTTCCCGACTTCACAAAGACCTTTGTGTTGGAATGTGATTCCTTGGGGAAAGGAATCGGCGTTGTCCTTATGCAAGAGGGTCGACCTTTGGCCTTTACTAGCAAGCAACTGTCTGAAAAGAATCTGGGCAAACAAATTTATGAAAAATAAATGTTAGCGATTCTGCATGACGTTGAGTTGTGGCTTCCATATCTCTTGGGGAAACGCTTCCAAATTAAGACAGACCATCAAAGCCTCAAGTACTTTTTGGAACAACGCATTTCCTCCCAGGAACAACAAAAATGGGTGACTAATCTCTTTAGATATGATTATGATATCATTTACAAGAAAGGAAAAGACAATGTCGTGGCAGATGCACTGTCCCAAAAATATGAAGATGAAGGATCCCTTTTTTCTCTTTCCTTCATTGTACCCAATTGGCTCCAAGATGTGCGCCAGGAATGGCTTCAAGATCCCAAAATTTCGCATCTGATCCAACAACTGCAGAACAAGGCTCTGACTACCCTAGGGTACTCTTGGCTCCAGGATGAGCTTCGATACAAAGGTCTCTTGTATTTAAGTAAACAATCCAAGCTCAAATCCACGGTGCTTTCTGAGATTCATGCTACACCCACAACAGGGCACTCAGGGTTCACCAAAACATATGACCGAGTCAAACATTCTTTTTTCTGGGATGGTATGAAACAGGACATCCATAAGTTTATCGTTGAATGTGAGGTGTGTCAACACAACAAGGGAGAAATAGTCAAATCTCCAGGCACCCTCCAACCGCTTCTGATTCCCCCTGCTATTTGGAAGGATATCTCTATGGACATTATTACAGGCTTACCCAAATTGGGGAATAAATCAGTCATAATGGTGGTGGTGGATCGCCTTTCCAAGTATGCTCATTTTTTGTGCTCTTCCCCACCCATTTACTGCATCCACGGTGGATCAAATTTTCATGGACCAGGTCTTCAAGCTGCATGGCATGCCGCACTCTATTGTTTTCGATCGAGGCCCAACTCTCACAAGCAATTTTTGGCAAGAATTGTTTAAGATACAAGGCACACAATTGCATCTCATCTCAGCTTATCATCCCCAAACAGATGGTCAAACGGAAGTTGTCAACAAGTGTTTGGAAACATATCTGAGGTGCTTTGCCTCTGAAAAACAACACCAGTGGGATCAATGGTTACCCCTCGCCGAATGGTGGTACAACAATACATACCATACAGCCACTCGCATGACTCCTTTTGAAGTAGTATATGGATAGAAGCCACCTTCAGTTCTCTCATACTTACTGGGTACCTCGAAGGTCCAGGCGTTTGACCAAACACTTACAGCTCGATAGGATATACTTCGTACCCTTAAAGAGAACTTGGTCATGGAACAAAATAGAATGAAGAAGAAAGCAGATCAAGGTCGCTCTGAACGTCAATTTGCAGAAGGGGATCAGGTGTTTCTGAGACTGCAACGATATAAGAAAACTTCCCTCAAGGCCGAGCATTGTCAGAAGATAGCACCCAAATTTTATGGCCCTTACACAGTTCTCAAGCATGTGGGACAAGTCGCATATCAGTTAGCTCTGCCCAGTAAGTCGAAGCTACATCTTGTTTTTCATGTTTCATGCTTGAAGAAGGTGATTGGTACTAGGTGCCAAATTCAAACCAACCTTCCAGAGTTAGCTGAAGAAGGATCCATTTGGCTACAACCAGAAGCAGTTTTGGACCAGCGTGAGCGTCACCTACGTCAGAGAACCATCAAGGAAGTGCCAGTACAGTGGAAAGATATGACTCCAGCAGATGCCACTTGGGAACCAACTACCATTCTCCAGTAGTTTCCACATCTCAAGCCTTGAGAACAAGGCTTTTTTTAAGGGGGAAGACATGTTAAGGTCCTAACCTGCACATAGGTAGATCAATGTATTTGGATGTAATAAAGGTCAATATTAATAAGGCCTTTCAATAAAATAGAATAAGGTGGATGTAAGAAGACCTAATAGAAGCTTCCGCTTCTAGAAGGATCTTCCTCTAGATTCTTCTCTTGATAGACATTTTGTATAAATAAGGGTCGAGGGTATGAAAACCCTAGCTTGGAGATTATTGTAACAGAGCGCTGCTCGACTGGAGGTTGCCCCCTCGAAGAGGCATGTGAACATTGCTTTCTGAATCAAAATGATTTTTCTATTGCTTTTTCATATATCATTTCTATGTATTATGAAGATTATGATGGATATTTTATTGTTATTCTGCCATTTCTAGCATTTTATTTCTGTTCTGCATATTTTATATAACTCGTATCTTGCAGTTTCTTTCAAACTTGTACTTGTTCCATATGAGTTTGTCTGTAGTATATGGATCTATGATTGAGCTAATATCAGTAGAGTAGGAATTCCATTGTATCTTTGTTTGTTTTGCAGGACCTATCGGGGAGCTCAAGATTGAAGCTCAACCTGGAGTTTGTAGAGAAAAATGTCGTTAATGAGGTACATATCTTTCTCCTTCTCTTTAATTTGTTAGATTTATTAGATATAAACGGAAGTCAATGTCCATGTTAATTAATTTTCTGTATTGGCCTTAGGTGTCTAGATACCAAGAGGGAATCCACTTGTCTGCAGGGGGATTCACCTACAACAGAAATTGGTGACTCCACTAGGGAGGATATTTGATTTTGGTTTCCATTCCTAGATCTTGTTTTGGACCTTTGCCCACTGATCATTTTATCTTTTCCAAATTGTCTTTTTTATTCTTATATTTGTTTGATTGCCTTATTATGTCATTAGGATCACCCTGATTGACTGAATTTCCTTGATTTTTTGAGTTTTTGGGCTTTTTTCTGAGTTTTTGGAGTAGAGTTCTCCCCTCTTGTTGCTATCAGAGCACTAGCACTCCCCTGTAGCCTTACACAGAGCGTTGGAATGATCTGGTGCTCATTACACCAGAGCGCTACCCCATTTTTGTGAGAAATTCTCCAGAATTTTCATCTTTTGAAGCTATTTCTTGGTTTTGGCTTTTGCTCAGGGTCCCATACTTTCATTCCATCTTGATATTAGCTTTCAAAAACCCTTATTTCTGACAATTCATCCTCTTTTGTTTGGATTTTTTGACATATGTCCTTTGCAATTTGTCCTTCACGATTTGGAGTCAATTTGTCGTTTTCTTCTCGTTTATCTGAATGAGTGAAAACTTTGTAAGGGGTTCAAAGGTATTTTGTATTTTTCTTTTTGCTCTTTGAGTCATCTTGTCCAAGATATTTCTCCTTCCTTTTGATTTTTTGGCTTTCTGTTTCTTGTTTGATCATAACAAGGGTGTCCTTTGGTTTATGTGAAGTTTACTTCTAGATTGCTTAAATTTCACAACTCTTGAAGTTCGATTAGCATAAGAATCTGTACATCTATTGGTTATCAACCACATACAAACATTTTAGCATTGCATTGGATTCCTTATTGAGGACTATTGCATGAGGTAATTTCATCTTGGTGTTTGACAGTGAAAAGAAAATACTTCTCTTTCCCTTAATTAGACATTCATTGAAAGAAAAGATTGCTTATCATTTCTTATGCATGTTTTGGGAACTGAGTCATAATATCATCAGTATTCACTCTCATACACCTCTGAGTAAGCAACAACCACTATCAATGCTTAACTAGAATTTATCAGACTTTTTACATCTTTTTTAGCCAGCCTACATTAGTTTAAGGTGTATGGATTTGGAATAGGTTGAAAGGATAACTTTCCAAAGATATCAGACAAACTTAGCATATTGCGATAGGGAGAGAAAATCTAATTGTCATATAGGCTTTCTAGGATCCCCCTCTCACATAGGGTTACACACGAGGTCAAATTCCGGTGAGTTACAAAGATTGTCCTTCTGTGGTTCAACTGTTTGTAGTGGTCGGATCATATATTGGGGTCACTTGAGGGTATACCCACAATTAGGTGTGGGAGCCTGTCGAGTTGATTTCAGACTTGTTATCCTGCCCATACGTTCGGACAGAACTGTCGACTATACCCACCTAGGGGTTGACCGCGAATTGGTGACCTTAGTAGCCATAATGTTTAGGGTCTCACACAAGGTGACGGTGAAGGGAAGTCTCACTGTACCTAGAACAGATGTTGGTCAAACTCACTCGAGCTCCTTGGAGGGTAAATCAACAATTACTGCATGGAAGCTTGCACCAAGGCATAAGTTCATTAAGTAGGTCACCAACGTAACTGATCCACCCACTCTATCCCTTCCCCTTCCTATTTCGATCTCATGACATTGGATTTCATCACCAACTACTGGTTTCATTGTGGGAAGGTCTTGTTTGATTGTTTGCCTCTCAGATTCATAGCGTGTGTCGGTTGTGTTACTTAGTGGATCTTAGGTCGAGTCAGTGTTAATGGCATCAAATATCAAGAGTACCAATGGAAGAACCCATTCTCTTTAGGAACCTTATATCTTTCCTTCGTTTGAAAACTTTGGTCCTCCATACATTTACACACTAAATATTCTGAGACTCACCATAAGATTACCGGTTTGGTTGTTCCCCACTCTGGTGATTTCAAATCATCCCAATGTTTCAAATAAACCTAATACTTTATATGTCAGTACACCACCCACACATCAACCTCACATAGAATTTTCACCTTCTTCACCCATTAAGTCTCCTTCCCTTTCTCCTTCTTCCTCTAGTGAAAGCTCTAAAGCAAGTAGCTAGGTTGATCAAAAGACGAAGAAATGGAAAGAGAAGAAGAAGAAGAGCCCTAAAAGTACCAAGGCTCCAACAACATCATATGTTGGATCCAAGTAGCCAGTTATTTTTAATAGTACTCGGAGTGTTGATGAGGTCAACAAGATTAAAATGAATAATCTGAAACCCAAATTCCCTTGCAGTCTTTGTAAGGGTGACCACTTTCTGAGGGATTTCCCCGGTATTCCCAAGGTCTTAGAAATGTTTTCCTCCATGTCATTGGCATCTCTTATACATGATGGTGATACCCCATCACTTATTGACGTTAATGTTGGTAAGAATAAGAAAATTGTCGAATTTCCTTGTATGTTATGCAAAGGTGATCATTATTCTCACCTTTGTCCTCGTATGGATGAGGCTTCTTCTCTTTTGGAAAAAATTCAACTTCCAAAAGGTTATCATAATATTTCTCCCAACCCATAATTAGTTGATGGACTGGTCAATATGGTTCCATCCTCGGTCATTCTAGTTTATCAAGTGGTCAATCTAGTTTCATCCTCGATTGAACCACAAACCCAAGTAGTTGATCTAGTTTTGTCATCGATCAGCCCTACTCTTCATCAAAAGAGTGTAACCCAGGTAGTTGATCTGTTTTCATCCTCGGTCAGTCCCACTCTCCCGTTAGAGAGTGACACCAAAGTGGTCGATTTTTTTCCACCCGTCGACCCCATTCTCCCCTTCAAGAATGAAACCCAAGTGGTCGATCTAATTCTATCATCGGTCGATCCCACTCTTCCTTTAACGTGTGCCAAAGTGGTTGATTCAATCCCTTCCTTGGTCATTCCCACCCTTCCTCTAAAGAGTTCCAGTGTGGTCAATTCGATCCCATCATCGGTCGATCCTACTCTCCCTCTAGAGAGTAAACATGATAATGCCCACATTTTTCTCATTGATACATAATCTACCGTGTTGGGGGCATTCCTCATTCTCCCAAGAAACTCCCTCCAAGAAATGAGGCCATTCTTTTTTATTGGGGTGTGCTAATAGGACCTCGTCTTCCCTCTCACATTCCTTTCCATATTACAGTACAGGTTTGTGGTCGGGACATTCCTTAAACATTGATAGATGAAAGTGCGTCCATTAGTATTTTGTCCTCTGTTTCTTGGCACGCTTTGGGTTGTCCTCAACTTGCGTCGGTTACATAGAATCTGTTAGATTTTAACATAAGAAATAGTCAACCTTTAGAGACCCTTCCTCAGTTTTTGATAAATTTGGGAGGGAAAAATGTCTTTATTGATGTCGTGGTAGTCCGAGACCCCTTGGATTTCGCTTTACTCCTTAGGCAGAATTATGTCTATTCCATGAAAGCTATTGTGTCCACTCTTTTTCATGTGGTATATTTCCCTCATGATGTAATAATTGTGACTATTAATCAACTTTCCTTCATCAATCCTAACTAGATTACCTCCTTGAATGGTTCTTATATGATGACAGTATCGCCCTTGTCGCATGTCAATTATGTGGCGTTGTCTCCCATGACTTCAACTCCCAATGATTTGGATCCGGTAGTTGACATGGTGATCTCTTAGGTAGGTTTATTGGAGCCTGATCTCCTTACCCCTGTCGCGACCCTCGAAATCTGTTCCTTCCCGAGTGATTTTCTTCCATCCAGTGAAGATCTCTTGGAATCCATGACTAATTTTTGTCCCTTGACATGGTGTCCTTCTAAAGCGTTATTCTCTTGGAAGCCATGATCAAGAAGAGTCAATGAGCATAGTTTCTCTTCTCTGTGGCAAGCTCTTTAAAAAATGAAACAAAGGTCATGAGCATAGTTTCTCTTCTTTGTGGCAAGCTCATTAAAAAATGAAACAAAGGTCACGATCATAGTTTCTCTTCTCTGTAGCAAGCTCGTTAAAAACAATGAAACCAAAGCTTTGAGCATAGTTTTCCTCTATGTAGAAAGCTTGTTAAAAAATGAAACAACAATCTGGGGATTGAACCCAGAGCCCTGAGCATAGTTTTCCTCTCTATAGCAAGCTCGTTAAAAAATGAAACAACAATATGGGAATTGAACCCAAAGCCCTAAGCATAGTTCTTTTTCTATGTCAAGCTCGTTAAAAAATGAAACAATCACCTCTATTGAACCTTCATTTTATCCACCCTTATCCTTTTTCTCCATCTCATAGAGAAATTGATGATAACCTCAAAGTTGGTGAATGATTTGAAACTTGGAGGGAATGTCTCCAGCCTTTGATGATCATTCTGGAGTTACACCACTAGCTTTCAAGCTGGGGGCATATCGAGCTCAGTCTTTGTTCTTTATCGTGCTCGAAAAAAAATGAGAATGCAACTGGGTAAAATTTTATGTCTTTTTCGGACTCGCATGGATATACGAAAAAGGAACCCCCTGGAGTCATCTTTGAGCTCTTTTCAGACTCTCTAAACATGAAAATATTTCCAAGTGATCTTGCTTCCTTTCCCACTCATTAAAAGGTTTGAAAGGGAGTCTTTCAAGTGATAATTTATCTCTTTTTTGGCCTTGTGAGACTAACATTGCGAAAAAGGACAGTATTGGAGTCATCTATAAGTTTTTTTTCAGACTCTCTAAATATGAAAAACCACCGAGTTTACCTTATCTGGACTCGTTAAACAATCATACATTGAAGGGCCCATATGGGACTGAACCCTTACTTCCTCCAATTCGTTAAACAAAGGAAGAGGGACCTACCAAAGGTAAGTCATATCAATCATGTGTTACCCTCCTCGAGATTGTTAAATTAAAATGAGGTACTCATCTATCTAGATGGGGGAAAAATTGAAAGAAGCAATCCAAGCAGTTTTTGAGAACACTACCAGTAACTCTTACAGTCACCCTTGAACATGGCACTTTGTCTTTTCACACTTTTTAATCTGTTGAACCTATTTACCGAGCCAATCCTCTAATTTTCTTTTACTCCTTTGGGTCACCTGACGAAAGTTACAGCATCCACTACATCATCAAGATTTGGTCCATGTCAAGTTTCTGTTGTGGTGCCTCAGTGTTCAAGGGAAGTATCTTCTTCGAGAGTCAACCATCACAAATATCTTGTTTCAATACCCGTGTTAGTCCATGTTCATTTGATCTACCAATTACATATATGTGTCAGTTATGTGTTGTTGATGGGGGATACATCAAGGCCCTCCTTCAAAGAGTCTCTTCATGTCAAATTCAACACATTATCTAGGAGCTAGACTTAGAAACCAGTTAGTACCTTGGGACCTGCATGCCTCAATGGCAGGCCTCCTCATGTCTGACAGTGAGTTTACATCATTGACCTTCGATCATATGATTCCATAGATTTTTTACTTCATCTCATATATTCACATTCGTAGGAATGTACTAGAGTACCTTGGGAATCATTGACATTAATGGTGATCTCCCTTGCACTAATTAATGGTTTACATCATTGATGAATAATCAAGTGGTTTCTACCATGTTCGACATCAGGACATCTATTCACATGGTTAGATTCATACTACATTGGGATTGGTAAGAAGACCCTAGGTTGAGTCATCACTCTTATATATACTTTTCCTAGGTTTCGAAGGAGTTCTTTTGAGCTATGAAAGATATATTGTTACATAGATCCACTTTGTATTGGTCATGGCTATGTCTTGTCATCTCATAGATCCATTGTGTATTCTTCATGGCTACAATCAGTTCATGTCATAGGACTATAGATCCACATTGTATCTGCAGTGGCTATACCATTTTTTCAATAGAATTATGGATCCTCAGTGTATTTTATGGCAGCCATACCTAAAATGTCTTTATCACTCAAGCATAGGTATGACTACCTTGGGTTTTGAAACATGTCATAATATTTGTTTGATGGTTGTGTGAATCTTTTTCTGGTTTCTCTGCGTCCATACCCTTGCTCAAAAAAGTCTACAAAGTACTTTAGTCATCATCGTCTTCTAACTTCATACTTTGGGGGGCAATCTGTTACACCTCATAATTACTCACTTCAATAGTGTCGCAAGTGTCATCATTACGAGAGTTGTAAGTGTTGCATATTGTCTGCAAGTGTCGAATATTGACTATAAGTGTTGCAAGTGTCAAAAAAATCATACTACCATCTTTCATATGTCATGCCTCTAACAACATCATAAAGACACTTAAGACACCTCAAATGTTGGTTTGGAAGAAGAGAAATCACTTGACAGGAGATACAAGATTTTTACCATTGGAAAAGCCACTAAAAAAATGAATTTTGGAGAGGAGCACTCCCCTACCATTGTCAGGGAGTGATGGTGCTTTGTGAGCCTCTTTGGGGGAGTGTTTGAGAGCCCTGTGCACCCTTTTGGGGGAGTGCTACCCTTTTTTTTGGCAAATTCTGGGTTTGTTGAGGCAAATCAGGGAAGAATACCTCAACTCTTGAAGGTAGTTGGACTCGAATAGATGGTCAAGGCATGATATTAGGGAAGATCCTCAACTGAAGGAGAGAAATTTTCAACTTATCACAAATATCTCTCAATTGGTTGGACCTCTCCAAGGTTATATACGGAGGCCTTCTCATGGTGAAGGGTACATGGAAAATATTGGAGGTGTGAAACTTATGATCTCATGAGTGAGATATTATCAAAGAAATTAGTGGAGATTAATTGAGAAAAGGGGTTGGACAAGGAGAACTGGAAGAAGCTGCTACACCTTCATTCAAAGGATTGTAAGTAATTTTACTTGTTCCCATTAATATAATCAATGCTTGGCCTGTTTCTTTCAAAATTGTGCTTGTTCCATATGAGTTTGTCTGCAGTAGATGGATCTATGATTGAGCTAATATCAGTAGAGTAGGAATTCCATTGTATCTTTGTTTGTTTTGTAGGACCTATTGGGGAGCTCAAGATCAAATATCAACCTGGAATTTGTAGGGACACATGTCGTTAATGAGGTACATATATTTCTCCTTCTCTTTCATTTGTTAGCTTGATTAGATATAAAAGGAAGTCAGTGTCCATGTTAAGAACTTTTTTGTCTTGGACTTAGGATTTTAGAGACCAAGAGGGAATCCACTTGTCTGTAGGGGGATTCACCTACAACAATAATTCAAATCACCCTTGCACATAGGATGAGAGCCTTCCCTATGTCCAACATAGCTACAACCGAGCCCTACATAGCTCAATCGGCCACAACCCCTTTTATGTGGGGTTGGGATTCCAGCCATTAGGTCCCATAGATATTTCACTTCCCCTTGCGGTCACCTCGACTGACTCATCTCCTGCTCCAACTGAAGTTGACAAATCCACCTAGTTCATTGAGTGGATCCATCACATTCGCCAACTGGTTTAGGATATCCTAGAGAATTCCAATGACAAGTACAAACAATGCCATGATCAACATCGGTTGCCACATAAGTTTCAGGTGGGTGAAAAAGTTGGTTGCACTTGCAGAAAGAACACCTTACATGACCCCATCGGAAGCTTCTCCCACTTCGTTATGGGACATACACTATCACCAAGTCTGAGTGGGATAATTCTTTTGAGATCAACATTCCTCCCTTCCTTGTCATGCACCCAGTGTTCAACGTGGATCTCCTTCGCCCTTATTTCCCACCATTATTGGACACCTTAGAGGTAGTAGAACAGTTGAAACCAACAAAGCTCAACCATGACTGCATACAACAAGAATCCAATTATCATATTGTGGACACACAAATCAAGGGAAATTGACAACAAAGGATCCAACTTTATTGAATCGTCAAAGCAGGGCATCTCCTGCACCAAGGAAAGTAGCTCACCCGAGACCAAATTCATCATAAATTTCCTCATCTGATTAGGGAACTCAATGAAATGGAGACTATTTATTCCTAATGAGAGAGTATTGATTTAGACAGATATCGGTGGCCACCCACCTTTTCCAACTGGCTCAAAATAGGTTTCTGACAATTTTGGCAATTTACTATTTTTAGCAGTTTTAACTTTCGGGTTCATTTTGAGGGCCTAAATAAAGTTTTTTTCAGGATCAATCTCTTCAATTATATTTGAAGGCATAATTGATCCCTCAAAATGAATCTCCTCGAATATACCTTTCCAAAGGGCTATCACACACCTAAAACGAAGATCGTATGCAAAAGTTACGACCCCGAGAAGTTGATGTACTAACTTACCCAAACGGGGCCCACATGTCTTTTGGGAACTTCATCTCCTAGGGTTAGGTTTTTGGATGTCTAAGGTTTTTGGAATTCTTGTTTATTATAAAAATGCCTTCAGAGCCTCATTGTAATCTTCTTCTTGCAAATGCACACAACTTTCCCATCTCTTGTTAGAGATAAGTCACCACCATTCCAACCAGCTTGTTTCCACTGCATTTTACAGTTTCAACTTATTTCATTATTGAATAGATAGACAATTTTACTGTATCTCTATTAATTTGTGCTAAGCACCTGTTAATAATTTGTATTCATTTCATTCTTCTCATAAAATATAGATCAATGGTATCAGAGTGTTCTGCTCCTTATTGTATTAATGCATGTCCCCAACGAGGTTGGAGTACAAAGAGTTGGGTCTCAAGCTTGTTTCTCTTGAGGATAGAAGATCTCACATGCCCAAGTGACCTCTCATGGTAGGAGAAAATAAATATGAAAGAACAAGAGATCATTTCAAACTGTTGATTGAGGAAGCCCTCACACAACAAAGGAATGAGATGATGGATAGTTTCATGCAAATCCTTTGGCGGATACTAACAGACAACACATCTTGTTCGAACAGAGGTGCCACCCCTTTCAAGGTACAAATAAACTTCGATATTCTTATATTTTAAGGTTAGATAGACATAGATTTTTTAGAAAAGTGGTTGAATCTACTAGAAGGGTATTTTTCTATCCATAACTTTTCGAATAGAGAAAAAATTACTTTTTTTCTCCTCAAAGTCGTTCCCCATGTCAAAGATTGGTGGGAAACTTTCTGTGAGCAAAAGGAAACAGAGGAAACCTCATTATTTTTATTCACGACCACCTGGGAATCCTTCAGGGATGTTATTAAGGAAGAATACTACCCTATCGGAAGTTATGATGACCTGTATACTAAATGAACCACATTGTGGCAAGAAATATACCAAGCAGTGCCAGATTTAACAAATATTTTCCATACCTTGCGCACCAAGATGGGTATCAAATATTCAGAGCGACATATAGTGCTCAAGTATCACGGTGCTTTGCATAGATACATCCAGACTTAAATGCAATTTCTGTACATCTCATCCTTGGGCACGACCTACCGATATGTCATCAAAATCGAGTAGAAGCTCAAACAAAAATTGCGACAATTTGGGCCTGGGAACCCCTCACAAAAAAAGTAGGGAAAGGGTGGCTCCAACCCACAGAACAAAGGACAGAGAAAATATGGAGAATATCAAGACAACCATTCAAAGCCATAAAAAAAGAAGGACATCGGAAAGACAAATAAAGATACTAGGAAGTGGTGCGACTTCCATAAGAGCCCTTGGCATAACACTGTTGACTGCCACTCAAAGCAGTCATTGTTGGCCAGAGTGAAAGCCTCTGAATGAAAAGTGGATTCTGACTCTGAGCTAGAACCAGAAAGGGGAATATGGATCATTGATGTGGAACCCAGTGCCACCATTTCTACCACCAAGCTCTAGCCTGGTGAACCAGACAAGCCAGAAGAAGGAGATCACCTCTTCCATTCATAGATGTTGGAAAAATGCACCCCACTGCACTTCATCGTTGATAGCGGTAGCCATAAGAACCTCATCTCAATAGAGTTCATCAAGTGGCTCACCCTACCAACAATTCCACACCCACAACCCTACACCATTGGATGGCTCCGCCAAGGAAGCGATCTCCGTATCAGCCAACAGTGTCGACTGTCGTACGACATCAAGCCCTTCAAAGATGAGGTATTATGTGATGTTTCTCCTCTCAAAGTTTATGATGTTCTTTTAGGCCAACCTTATTTATGGAAACGTCATGCTGTATATGAGTCTAGGCCTCATAGTGTTATTATTACTTTGAAAAAAAAATTGTACATGATACCCAAGGCAGTCCCACCTAGTATTATTTCCTTTATTTTTGCTAAGTAATGCAGGAAGGTCATCTCTCATATGGGGAATTGTGTCTTCTTCATGATTCACTCTTAGAATAATAAAAATATCATAGCCACATCTAGGGTGTCTACAACCGACCTCTCCACATAGTAGAAGAAAGTAGATAAGGTCATGGAAGAATACTCAGATATCTTCTCCTCACCTATAGGGGTACCTCAAAACTTGTAGGTCAAGAACCCCATCTATCCGACCCCTGGTGCACAACTGTCCAATGGGCCAGTCTATTGCCGCTCTTTGTTAGAGAATGAGGATATGAAGCGACAGATCCAATAACTGCTCCACAAGGGGCACATCCATCCCAACACATCACCTTGTAGGAGCCCAATCATACTGGTACAGAAGAAATATAGAGCCTGGCGACTCTATATTGATTATCGAGCTCTGAATAAAATCACAGTCAGAAACTAGTACCCGATTCCCTAAACCAACGACCTCCTTGATCAACTCATGGGGGGAAAATATTTCACTAATATTGATATGAAGTCTAGCTACCACCATTTCCCAATAGAATAGATAGATGTATCAAAGACCGCCTTTAAGTTAAACAAAGGGAGGATTCCAACCATTGGGTCCCATAGTTGTTGCACTTCCCCTTGCAGTCACCTCAACCGACTCATCTCTTGCTCCAACTGAATCTTACAAAACCACCTAGTTCATTGATTGGATCCATCACATACACCAACAGTTTCAGGATATCCTACAGAAGTCCAATGACAAGTACAAACAATGCCATGATCAACATCAGGTGCCACATAAGTTTCAGGTGGGCGACAAAGTTTGGTTGAACTTGCAGAAAGAACACCTTACAAGACTCCATCAGAATATTCTCCCACTCTATTATGGGTCGTACACTATCACCAAGGCCATGGGGGATAATTCTTTTGAGCTCAACATTCCTCCCTTCCTTGGCTTGCACCCAATGTTCAACGTGGATCTCCTTCGCCCTTATTTCCCACCATTATTGCACACCTCAAAAGTAGCAGAACAAATGACACCAAAAGAGATCAACCTTGAATGCATACAATAGGAATCCAATGATCAGACTGTGGAAACACAAATCAAGGGAACTCGACAACAAAGGATCTAGCTTTATCAAGTCATCAAAGAAGGGCATCTCCTGCAGCAAGGCAAGTGGCCCACCTGGGGCCAAATTCAGCAAAAAATTCCTCATATGATGGGTGAAATCAACACAATGGAGACCCTTGCTTCCTAAGGAGGGAGGCTTGATAAATATGGATATCAGTGGCCACCCACCTTTTCCAACTGGCTCAAAACAGTTTTATGACAATTTTAGCAATTTACTATTTTTAGCAGTTTGAACTTTTGGGTCCATTTTGAGGGCCTAAATGAAGGTTTTTTGGGATCGATCTCCTCAATGATATCCAAACAAATCATTGGGCCCCCAAAATAAATATCCTCAATGATACCTTTCCAATGGGCTATCACATGCCTAAAACAAAGATCGTATGCAAAAGTTACGACCTTGGGAAGTTGATGTACTAACTTACCCAAACCGGGCCCACATGACTTTTGGCCACTTCATCTCCTAGGGTTAGGTTTTTGGATGTCTAGGGTTTTTTGAATTCTTTTTTATTGTAAAAATACCTTCATAGCCTCATTTTAATCTTCTTCTTGTGAATGCATGCAACTGTCACATCTCTTCTTAGAGATAAGCCGCCACCATTCCAGTAAACTTGTTTCCGCTGCATTTTACAGTTTCAGCTTATTTCGTTATTGAATAGATAATTGGTTTTACTGTATCTTTGTTACTTTGTTTTAAGCACATGTTAATAATATGTATTCATTTCATTCTTCTCATAAAATCTGGATCAGTGGTATCAGAGAAATCTCCTCCTTGTTGTCTTAATGCATGTCCCCAATGAGGTCGAAATACAAAGAGTTGGGTCTCAAGCTTGTTTCTCTTGAGGATAGAATCTCTCGCATGCCCAAGCGACCACTCATGGAATGAGAAAATAAATATGACAAGACAGGAGATCCTTTCAAATTTTTTATTGAGGAAGCCCTCACGCAACAAAGGAACGAGATGAAGGATAGTTTCATGCAAATCGTTCGGGGGCTACCAACAGGTGATGCATATTCTTCGAACGAAGGCATCGCCCCCTTCAAGGTACAAATAAACTTCAATATTCCTATATTTGAAGGTCAGATAGATGAAGATTCTATAGAAAAGTGGTTGAATCTACTAGAAGGGTATTTTTCTGTCCATAACTTTTTGAATAGAGAAAATATTACTTTTGTGCTCCTCAAAGCCGTTCCCCATATCAAATATTGGTGGGACACTTTCTGTGAGCAAAAGGAAATAGAGGAAACCTCATTATTATTAGTCATAGCCACCTTGGAATCCTTCAGGGATGCTATTAAGGAACAATACTACCCTATCGGAAGTTATGACGACCCATATACCAAATGGACCACACTGTGGAAAGAAAGAGACCAAGAAGTGCCATATTTAGCAAATATCTTCCACACCTTGCGCACCAAGCTGGGTATCAAATATTCAGAGCAGCATCTAGTTCTCGAGTATCGTAGTTCTCTACATAGATACATCTATATTGAAATGGAATTTATGGACATCGCATCCTTGGGCACAACCTATCGATATGCCGTCAAAATTGAGCAGAATCTCAAACAAAAGATGTGGTAATTTGGGCCTCGGAACCCCTCACAAAAAAATCTAGGAAAGGGAATCCCCAACCCACAGAACAAAATACATAGCAAATATGGATAGTATTAGGACAACCAGTCCAAGCCACAATCAAAGAAGGACACCAGAAAGAGAAAGAAATATATCGGGAAGTGGTATGACTTCCATAAGAGCCCTTGGCATAACACTATTGACTACAACTCAAAGAAGTCATTGGTGACTGAAGTGAAAGCCTCTGAATCAAATGCGGATTATGACTCTGAGCTAGAACCAGAAAGGGGATGATGGATCATTGACATAGAACCCAGTGCCACTGTTTCTACCACTAAGCTCCAGCCTGGTGAACTAGACGAGCCAGAAGAAGTAGAGCACCTCTTCCATTCATAGATGTGGGTAAAAGGCACCCCACTGCATTTCATCGTTGATAGAAGTAGCCAGAATAACCTCATCTTAGCAGAGGTCGTCAAGCGAATCGCCCTGCCAACAATGCCGCACCCAAAACTGTACACCAGTGGATGGCTTCACCAAGGAAGTGATCTCCACATCAACCAACAATGTTGACTGTCGTACAACATCAATCCCTTCAAAGACTAGGTATTATGTAATGTTGCCCCTCTCGAAGTTTGTGATGTTCTTTGGGCCAACCTTATTTATGGAAATGTCATGATGTATATGAGTTTAGGCCTCATAATGTTATTATTACTTTGAACATGAAATTGTATAGGATACCTGAGGCAATCCCACCTAGTGCTATTTCGTTCATCTCTGTTATGCAATGCTGGAAGGTCATCTCTCAAATGGGGAAGTTCATCTTCTTCATGATTCTCTCTCAGAATAAGAAAAAGATCATAGCCACATATAGGATCTCTGAGGCAGACATCTCCACATAGTAGAAGAAAGTAGATAAGGTCGTGGAAGAATACTCAAATATCTTCTCCTCACCTACAAGGGTACGTCTGCACTGTCAGGTCATGCACCCCATCGATCTAACCCCCGGCGCACTGCTTCCCAATGGGCCAGTCTATCATCATTCTTTGTTAGAGAATGAGGAGATCAGGTGATAGATCCAATAATTTATCCACAAGGGGCACATCCTTCCTAGATCATCACCTTGTGGGAGCCCAATCATGCTGGTACAGAAGAAAGATGGAACCTGGCAACTCTGTATTGATTATCAGGCTATGAATAAAATCACAATCAGAAATCAGTACCTGATTCCCCAAATTGATTACCTCCTTGATCAACTCACGGTGGCCAAATATTTAAGTAAGATTGATATGAATTCTGGCTACCACCAATACTTTTGTTGTGGTGTATCTGGATGACATTCTAATTTATAGTAAGACTTGGGCCGAACACTTGCATCATATTCAACAAGTTTTTCATACCCTGCAATAGCACAAGCTATACGCCAACTTGGAAAAATGATCCTTCGACATGGACAGGGTCCATTACCTGGGCTACATCATTGATCAACATGGCGTACATGTGGATCCAACCAAGATCCAATTTATTCGTGACTGGCCAACACCAACAACACTCACTGAGCTTCAGAGCTTCTTGGGCCTTGCCGATTTCTTTCGCAGGTTCGTGTTGGGATTCTCCCATATTGCATGGGCCCTCAGCTAAATAAACAAGGGTGGTGTTAAGGAAAAATTTGCGTGGGACCAGTCCCAACAATAAAAGTTTGATGATTTGAAGCAGTGCTTGTGCTCAACCCCAATACTTTCACTACCAGACCTACAACATCACTTTTAAATCGAGACATATGCTTTAGACTATGCTTTGGGCACCATTCTCACTCAGCACGACCACCCTGTGGCCTATCATAGTGAGACACTGTCCGATACTATCCGTAAGTACCCTACTTACAACAAAGAAATGTACTCCATTGTACAAGCCTACCGCCACTGGAGACATTACATTCTTGGGAAGAGACAATCATCCACACTGATCATAAGCCACTACAATTCATGCAGACATAGGGAAAATTGTAGAATGACCTCCATCAAAAGTGGTCCACATACTTGCAACAATTACACCTCAACATTAAGTATAAAACATGAAGCACCAATTGCATCATTGATTTCCTTAGCAGACCGACGATCGCAACACTCACCATGGTGCTAGAATCTTGCATCCATGAGACATCTGGATGGCCCCAAATCTATGAGACAGATCCTGACTTTCCCACCACCTACCAAATGTTGGGTGCAAACGCAGTTGTTGATAATTTCCATCTTTAGGATGGCTTGTTGTGTCGTCTAGGCCATATTTGTGTTCCATCAAGTGAGAGAGCGAAGATAATCTGGGAAGCCCACTACAGTGGGGTGGCAGGACACTTAGGCATAAAAAATATAGTGGCAATGCTACATAGACATTTCTACTGGATGAAACTTTGGCAGGAAGTCAACAAGTATATCAGGTCCTGTAGTGCCTACACTATTTCCAAACTGACCACCAAGAAACATGACCTGTACACCCCTCTTCCTACTCCTGATAGGCCAAGGGAATCCATCTCAATGGACTACATGTCCAGCCTCCCATCCACCAACCGGGGAAATGACCGTGTTTTTTTGGTTGTTGATCACTTTTCTAAGATGGCAATTCTGGTTGCTTGCAAGAAGAGCATCACAGTAGAGGCCACTGCCAAGATCTTCTTTGAACGTGTCTATGTACATTTTGGAATACCACAAACCATTGTCTCGGATCGGGATAGCCGATTTTTCAGCACATTATGGTTGAGCCTCTGGTCACTCCTCGACACCAAGCTCACCAAATCCACGACCTTCCACCCCCAAGAAGATGACCAAACCGAGTTTGTAAATAGAATGATTGTGCATATTATTTACATGTATAATTCAAAGCACCCTCTCACATGGGATGAGAGCCTTCCCTATGTCCAACATAGCTACAACCGAGCCCTGCATAGCTCAACTAGCCACAACCCCTTTCAGGTGGGGTTGGGATTCCAACCATTAGGTCCCATAAATGTTGCACTTCCCCTTGCAGTCACCTCAATCGAATCATCTTCTGCTCCAAATGAAGCTGAAAAATCCACCAAGTTCATTGAGTGGATCCAACACATACACCAACAGGTTAAGGATATCCTACAAAAGTCCAATGACAAGTACAAAGAACTCGGTGATCAACATCGGGTGCCAAATAAGTTTCAGGTCAGCGAAAAAGTTTGGTTGCACTTGTAGAAAGAACGCCTTAAAGTACCCCATCAGAAGCTTCACCACTCTGTTATGGGTCGTACACTATCACCAAGGCCGTGGGGGATAATTCTTTTGAGCTCAACATTCCTCCCTTCCTTGTCCTACACCTAGTGTTCAACGTGGATCTCCTTTGCCCTTATTTCCCACCATTATTGGACACCTGAGAAGTAGCAGAACAACTGAAACCAATAGACCTCAACCCTGAATGCATACAATAGGAATCCAATGATTATATTTTGGACACACATATCAAGATCACTCGAAAACAAAGTATCCATCTTTATCGAGTCATCAAAGCAGGGCGACTCCTGCACCAAGGCAAGTGGCCTACCCGTGGCCAAATTCAACAAAAATTTCCTCATCTGATGGGGAACCTCAATGAAATGGAGACCATTTCTTCCTAAGGAGGGAGGATTGATATACATTTATATCGGTTTCCACCCATCTTTTCCATCTGGCTCAAAATAGTTTTCTAACAATTTTGGTAGTTTACTATTTTTAGCAGTTTTAACTTCCGGGTCCATTTTGAGGGCCTAAATGACTTTTTTTCACAATCGAGCTCCTCAATGATAGATAAATGCATTATTGGGCCCCCAAAATGAATCTCCTCGATGATACCTTTATAATGGGCTATCACACGCCTAAAACAGAGATTGTATGCAAACATTACGACCCCGAGAATTTGATGTACTAACTTACCCAAACAGGGCCCACATGACTTTTGGGTGCTTCATCTCCTAGGGTTAGGTTTTTGGATGTCTAGGGTTTTTGGCATTATTTTTATTGTAAAAAGGCCTTCAAAGCATCATTTTAATCTTCTTCTTGCGAATCCATGCAACCATCACATATCTTCTCAGAGATAAGCCACCACCATTCCAACAAGCTTGTTTCCGCTGCATTTTATAGTTTCAACTTATTTCGTTATTGAAGAGATAACCAGTTTTATTGTATCTATGTTACTTTGTGTTAAGAACTTGTTAATAATCTGTATTCTTTTCATTCTTCTCATAAAATCCATATCAGTGCTATCAAAGCGGTCTTCTCCTTGTCGTCTTAATGCATGTCCCCAAGGAGGTCGGAGTACAAAGAGTTGGGTCTCGAGCTTGTTTCTCTTGAGGAGAGAAGATCTCGAATGCCCAAGAGACCTCTCATGGTAGGAGAAAAGAAAGATGATGGGACATGAGATCCTTTCAAATTGTTGATTGAGAAATCCCTCATGCAACAAAGGAACGGGATGTTGGATAGTTTCATGCAAATCCTTCGGTGGCTACCAACAGGCAACACATCTTCTTTGAACATAGGCACTGCCCCCTTCAAGGTACAAATAAAATTCGATATTCCTATATTTGAAGGTCATATAGATGCATATGTTGTAGACAAGTGGTTGAATCTACTAGAAGGGTATTTTTTTGTCCATAACTTTTCAAATAGAGAAAATATTACTTTTGCGCTCCTCAAATTCATTCTGCATGTCAAAGATTGATGGGAAAATTTCTGTGCACAAAAGGAAAGAGAGTAAACATCATTATTTTCAGTCATGTCCACCTGGGAATCCTTCAAGGATTCTATTAAGGAACAATACTACCCTGTCAGAAGATATGACGACCTGTACACCAAATAGACCACACTGCGGCAAGAAAGAGACCAAGCAGTGCTAGATTTCAAAAACATCTTTCATACCTTGCGCACCAAGATGGGTATCAAAGATTCAGAGAAACATATAGTTCTCAAGTATCACGGTCCTCTAGATAGATAGATCCAGACCAAAATGGGATTTCTGGATATCTCATCCTTGGGCTCGATCTACTGATATGCTATTAAAATCGAGAAGAAGCTCAAACAAAAGATGCAGCAATTTGGGCCTAGAAATCCCTCACAAAAAAAGCTAGGAAAGGGCGGCCCCAAACCACAGAAAAAAGGATAGAGAAAATATGGATAGTATGAGGACAACTAGTCCAAGATACAAGCAAAGAAGGACACTGGAAAGATGAAGAAAGATACCGGGAAGTGGTGCGACTTCCATAAGAGCCCTTGGCATAACACTGTTGAGTGTCGCTCAAAGAAGTCGTTGGTGGAAAAAGTGAAAGTATTTGAATCAGATGCAGATTCTAACTCTGAGCCAGAACCAGAAAGGGGAAATTGGATCATTGACGTGGAACCCAGTGCCACCGTTTCTACCACCAAGCTGTAGCCTGGTGAACCAGACGAGACAGAAGAAGGAGAGAGCCTCTTCCATTCACATATGTGGGTAAAAGGCACCCCACTACACTTCATCATTGATAGAGGTATCTAGAAGAACCTCATCCCAGCAGAGGTCATCAAGCGGCTCGCCCTGCCAACAATGTCACACCCAAAACCCTACTCCATTGGATGGCTTCTCCAAGGAAGCGATCTCTGCGTTAGCCAATAGTGTCAACTGTCATGTGGCAACAAGCTCTTCAAAGATGAGGTATTATGTGATGTTTCTCCTCTCGAAGTTTGTGATTTTATTTTGGGCCAACCGTATTTATGGAAATGTCATGTTGTATATGACTCTAGTCCTCGTAGTGTTATTATTACTTTGAACAAGAAATTGTACAGGATACCCAAGTCAGTCCCACCTTGTGCTATTTCCTTGATCTCTGCTAAGAAATGCAGGAAGGTCATCTATCAGACGGGGAAGTTTGTCTTCTTTGTGATTCTCTCTTAGAATAAGTGAAAGATCACAACCACATCCAGGGTCTCTCCGGTCGACCTCTCCACACAGCAGAAGCAAGTAGATAAGGTCATGGAAGAATACTCAGATATATTCTCCTCACCTATAAGGGTACCTCAACACTACTAGGTTAAGCACCCCATCGATCTAACCCCCGACGCACAACTACCCAATGGGAAAGTATATATCCACTCTTTGTTAGAGAATGAGGAGATGAAGTGAGAGATCCAAGAAATTCTCCACAAGGGGCACATTCATCCCACCACATCACCTTACGAGATCCCAATCATGATTCTACAGAAGAAAGATGGAACCTGGTGACTCTGTATTGATTATCTGGCTCTAAATAAAATCACAGTCAGAAACTGGTACCCGATTCCCTGAATCGACAACCTCCTTGATCAACTCACGGGGGCCAAATATTTCACTACTATTGATCTAAATTCTGGCTACCACCAGGTCTCGATAGAATATATAGATGTATGGAAGACTTCCTTCAAGTCAAAGGAAGGCATTTTTGAATGGTTGATCATGCCTTCTGTTTTGAAAAATGCTCCAGGCACTTTCATGAGGATGATGGAAGATATCCTGCGACCATTCACCAATAATTTTGTTGTGGTGTATCTGGATGACATTCTAATTTACATCAAGACTTGGGCCAAACACTTGCAGCATATTCAACAGGTTATCAATACCCTGCGACAGCACAAGCTATACGCCAACTTGGAAAAATTCTCATTCGGCATGGACAGGGTCCATTACCTGGGCTACATCATTGATCAACATGGCGTACATGTGGATATAGCCAAGATCCAAGTCATCCATGACTGGCGAGCACCAATAACACTCACTGAGCTTCATATCTTTTTGGGCCTTACCAATTTCTACCATAGGTTCGTGTTGGGATTTTCCCAAATTGCATGGGCCCTCAGCCAAATAAACAGGGGTGGTGGTGTTGGAATATTGGTTTTTGTCATTGATGTCAACCGTATTCATGGTTTTTGGACCATAATATTGATGAAGTTATTTCAACATGAAGGAAAATGCACATGCATATATAACACCCATGGATGGATAGTATAAATCATGTTGTTTCTGATGGTATGTGGCACGTCATGTGAATCATCATGGTTGAGGAGAAATAAATTTTTGAATATGACAAAGTGAATTGAAGAAGGAAGTACATGTAGGCCCTTAAGATAACTAAAGAAAAGAATTACAAAATAAGAAAGTGTTAGGTTGGCCCTAATGTTAAAAGGAAGTGACATAAATGGTATAAATAAATATCATTATACATTCATTTGATACACAAGTCGAATTTCAGAGAAAATCAGAAGTAGAGAAGGTCGTATTTCAAGGGAGGATGAATTATTTTGGTGATGTGTTCTAAAACATATCAAGGTACCTATGGTAAAAAGTTCAGCTTTTGATTCGCTATAATTATGGAGATACACTCTGTGGAAGATAGGGGTTGTGACCAGTCATAAAGCTAGTCAATAAACAAGTGTTCTGGGTAAAACAATCATAACTTCTTCATCAAGAATCCAAATGATGTGGGAAAAATTTCATTGGAAATATTATGGAAAGTAGTTTCTTGTGTGCGAGTTTCATAATATGATGTTAAATATTGAGCACGGGGCATTCTATACAAGTTCGGTCTCTTGAATAAATCAAAATTGAACAAGGTCTACCATTCTCTCTATAACTTCCTTTTGGGGAGGATTCAAGGAGTGAAACTTGGAGATGTTTCAGAGAATAAATTGAATAATATTATCTACAGGATTAGAGTATTCCAAGAATTGAATAATTGTATAAATTGAAGAAGTCTCAGGAAGCATTATCAGGTTCTATGTGATGGTTGGTTGATGGTGATAATTTAATGTGAAGTTTTATTATCGCTCGTATATTCTTGGGTGGAAGGAAGGGGAAAGGATGGAGAGTTAAAATATCTCTTGATATTGAAGTATTGTATCTTCCTCTTGGAGGTTTATCCCTCCCTTTACATTTGGAAGCTATAGCTACCTTTGGAATTCATTACTTCCCTTGAACAATAACTATTGATTATTTCTTATATATTGTGCATGGTGTATTGCGGTGTATTGGTGTAACTCTTATACTATTTTTCATCGACCATTGGATATAATTGAATGGTTTAAGTATAAGTTGAAAAAGGTTTTAAATTGTACTTGATACTGATTCACTCCCCTCTCAGTATCAACAATTGGTATCAGAGCAGTTTGCCATTAGAACAGTTTAACCACTAGAAGGAAAATCCTAAGCATAGATGGATGAAAATGAGCACATTTCAAATGGGATTCAAAAATTTGATGGAAGAAATTATGCATACTGGATTGATAGAGTGAAAAATTACCTAACGTCTTTGGGAGTAGACATTTGGTACTCAGTTGTAAATGGCTATGTAATCCCAAATACTGCTCCAACCGATCCAAATGAGAAGAAGCTTATGAGTTGTAATTCAAAATCCAGACATGTTATTCTAGCAGCATTGACACCAACCATTTCTAGCAAAGTGATGGGTTGTAGCACTGCTAAGGATGTATGGGACAAACTTAAGAGCATATATGAAGGTGATCCAAAAGTTAAGTAGGTCAAGCTTCAACAACATAGAGTAGAATTTGAAAATTTGAAGATGAATGAAAAGGAAGATATTGCAATCTATTTTCTTAGAGTTGATGAAGTTGTTAATGCTATCAGAGGATTAGGTGAAGAGATCGATGAATCCTTGGTTGTACAAAAAGTGTTGAGATCACTTCTCTTGAAGTATGATGCTAAGGTCTTCGTCATTGAAGAAACTAGGGACTTGACCAAAATGACAATGGATGAATTGCATGGGTCTCTTATAGCATATGAAATGAGAATAGGTATAGAAAGTGACCAGCCAAACAATGAAGCATCCTTTAAAGTCATGAAAAAGACAAAATACAAGGATAATGACCTTGATGAAGAAATAGTGAATTTCATAAGAAGGTTCCAGAAGGGAAGTGGAAGATACAAAGGTAAGTCTCCTATCAAATGCTTTAACTGTGGTAGAATAGGACATATTGTTGAAAATTGCTACTATAAAAAGAGAAGTCTCAACAACAAAAATAACTTCCACTCAAAGGATGATGACATCTCCTCCAATGAGAGTGATGAAGAAGATAATGATGGAGGAGAAGTCCTCTTCATAACCAAAGAAACCCACAATGATGATCACAAGAATTCTAAAGAAGAAGAAATCATTTAAGAAGAAGATTCAGATGAAGAAACCAACCTTGATTCCTTTTGGGGATACAAAGACAATGTAGAGAGTGAACGAGAAGATGAGAATCTTGAAAAGTTGAAGTATGTTGAAATTGAAAATATAAACCTTAGGAACACAAACATAATACTAAAAGGTGAATTGAGTAGTTGTGAAGAAGAATTACAAGCTTGAAAAGACCATTAATAGCTTGAATAAACAATTAGAATATTATGAGAAACTGAAAGCAGAATTGGATCATAGAAAAGGGGAGCTCCTATTGATAATAGAAAAGTTGAATAAGTTTGAAAAAATCACTGAAAAATTAGATGAGATCCTTAGCAGTCAAAGATCTTCGAATGAAAATATAGGACTAGTATAAAATGATAGTTTGAAGACAACAAAACAAGAAAAGGAAGTTGAAAATGATGAAACCAACATTCCAAAACAAGTTGAACAACAAGATAGAATACTAGAATTAAGAAGGAATGAGACATCAAGAAGATCGTCTCCCATCAGGTATGAAAGAAATCATTATGAAAGAAACTATAGAAGAATAGATCGTGAACCCAGAGGGACCACACCACAAAGAAGATCACTTACGACAAGGTATCAAAATTTCTTCCTTGGACATTGTTATACTTGCGGAAATTTTGGACACAAGGCAATCAATTGTAGAATCAATGAAAGGAATAAATATGCAAGCTACATGACTATCGAAAATAGTAGATATGGAAATGTTCGTAGACCCGTAAACATAAATTATAATCCATTTGACCCATTAATGGATCAAAATATTGTATGTTACAAGTGCAATAATATTGGTCACAAAGCACGAGATTACAGAGAGATGAAGGAAGATAATCTGTAATGTCCCCAAGGCCAAGCCATGTTGTAAATCATGTTTATGAAATGAATTGTAATTATGTTTTTTATAGGCTCATGAGCCAAGTTAATATAAACTGGTGGGCCTATGTTATTATTAGGCTAGAGAGCCTAAGTGTTGAAGGCCAAGAGCCTGATTTTGTACATGTATTTATGTACATTATTAATAAAAATATAAACACCGTTGTGTGCAGATTGACCACGATGAATGAGTGATGGGGGACTAAGCTTCCACAGAGTGGAAAGGGATTAGGGGCTGGAAGGTGGGAAAATGGACTAACTATTGAGCCTAGGGGCTTAATTCCTTAGGGAATAATATTTTAATATTATTCCAAAAGACATGTGAATAATATGTTTTATCCTAAGTTCTTTTGGAAGGAAAATAAACTTCCAAATGGAAGGAATGCATGCTGAAGGAACGCATGTAGTTGCATGGGTGACAAGTGTCAACCCAGGTGCATGAAAATAAAATGGATGATATGAGCCATGTTGGGGGTTCCTCCTCCATTCTTCTCGATCGTCTGAACTGTATATCCCCTGAACCAAAAGCCTATGTTAATTTCGTGAAAAATTTCGTGCTTGTCTGAAAAGTGGGTACGCCCATTCTCTATTCTAAATGGTGGAGTCAAAATCGACCCCAGCGTGGAAAAATCATCACGCATCCCTGAGAATACAGAGTGCCATTCTATCCTGTGTTGCTAGATTGAGAAAAAAGAAGTGTCCCATCCCTGCTAAGCCTGGTTATGTTGTTGCACCTGTTTGTAGCTGCCCTGGGGTGTTCGTGTCTGGATTCCCATTGAATGTGGTGGACGTGTAGTGTTTGACCCTGTGTGGCTTATTGGTCAGTCGTACAACACTCTCTCTAGGTGAGAGAGGTGGTGGATGTTGGAAGAACAGGTTGCTTGGTCTGTGAGTGACTCTCTCCAGGTGAGAGAGTGCACAAAAGAAGGAGAGAACTCCTGGAAGGAACCTTGTAGCTTCCACAGATCTCAGAGACTTCTAGTCCGGTCTGTTGCTGAAACCCAAGGCAAGGGAGGTTAGCAGCTGAAGGACTGTCTAGGTGATAGAGAAGGTGTATACTCCTGGGGTGGAACATGCATGTGGGGAAGGAGAGTCTGTGGGCAGTGAGTATGATTGGTTCCTGGGAGAGAATTCCTTCTTTGTGACCAGGTGTTTTCCCTGTAACCTTATCCTAGCCTAGGATTCCTTGCCTTGGGGTGGAGCTTAGTCCCAGCTTGGGGGTGACCATTTCTGAGCTTGATGAGAAGAGCGGTCTAAGGCTGGGAGGTTCGTGGAAGGCCCGCACCTGGTTGGTGGAATTACCACCGTTTCAAAGATAAGTACCAGATGATGTTTTAATTATGTTTATGCATGTCTATGTATTTATATTTATCATGTATTATGTTGTGCATACAAATTAATGTTAAATCCATTGATTATTTATAGTAGCAGTAATTCTTATATTTACTCTGAGTTTAAATGTGTTTCATTTTCTTAAATGAATGTCTTATATATAGAATTAAGTATGAGATTGTTATTCCATGAAGTAGCGCTTTCCCGGCCCAGGATGGGGGCATTACAGTTTGGTATCAGAGCATTACAGTATGAAAGAGTGTTACACAATGATATCAGAGTGTTACAATATGAAAGAGTGTTACATAATGGTGTCAGAGAGTTATAGTATGAAACAGTGTTACAGAATGGTATCATAATGTTACAGTATGAAAGAGTGTTAAAGAATGGTGTCAGAGAGTTATAGTATGAAAGAGTGTTACAGAATGGTATCAGAGCCAAGGTTTCAATGCTGAGCCTAGATGGTCTAGTTGAGTAGTATTTGGAGTGAGGGTTTGAGGAGAAATTGTGTCTAGAGGACCAATTTCAGAACTTTGAATGCTCCTGAGTGTCGAGGAGTTACTTGACCATGTTACCAAGATCAGGAGGTGTAGCGGTGTTATAAAAATGTATCCAGTGTGGTATATGGCCATAGGGAGAGAGAGAACTCCACACCAAAAGTGTTGGAGCCTTAGGATTTGTTCGGGAGGAAAGGTGAACCCTCACGACGGTCATATCTAGAGAATGTGCACAAGGTTTAAAAACCTTTGGAGTTGCACAGGAGTGTGGAAATTGCGGTATGTGAAATATCGAAATCGTGAGGACCGTTTATTGGAGGGACACATGGATACCAGTCAGAATTTAGACATCCATGAAACCAAAGGGAAAGATCCCTCATTGTCGCAAGTCCTGAAACCTCAGTTACCGAAAACCTGAAGTCGCGAAATATTCGAAGACGAAAGAACCGACCCAAAATCCTAAAACGATCTACATTGTAGATCGTAGGAGAGGAACTTGAACCGTTGGATCATTTTGGAATTCAGGGATTGAAATGATGAGAGACTTGGAGTCGCTACATTGTGAACTCCTGGTTACCAAAAACCCAAAACCCTAAAATCCAAAAACACCGAAAGGATCTGCACCATAGATCTGAGAGAGGTCTAACCATTGGATTTCACTTGGAAGGGACATGGGCACATGGATGTGTACCACGTGCTAGTAGGTAGAGAATAAAAGTGAGAGTGGTGGGACCCGACGACGTCACCATAGGTGACGTGGACCCTCCTGAGTGTGCCACTTGCCACTGTGCATGTGGGAGATAGTTGTGCTATGTGGACCCAGAGGGTAAAGGAAATAGAATTTTCAGAATTCGAGGATTGTAGTGACAAGAAGTTGGGAGTCACTGCATCGTGAACTCCCAGGTACCGAAGACCTGAAAATCGAAGTGTCGAAATCCTGAAAGTTTCAAAGACAAAAGAATTGTCGAGGATTTAACTATAGGATCCTCATGGACCAAAACCATGAAACCCGAACTCCCGAAGTCCTGAAAATTGCAGAGCCAAGCAGAGCTCGGAAAATTCATGAAATTGAAATATTTTCTTAAATTGGATTGTTTATGAATGATGAAGGAATTGTTAAGAAATGAAGGCCTGGCAAATTCTAGTCATCTATGCATTTGTATTGCAGAAGGTTAACGAGTGCCAGAACTAATTTGAATTGCCACAAAGTGTAAAGAAATGGAAGAGACACATAATGCTTCCAGTTTAGAAAACGAATCTCAGAAGAGATAGCGTAGAAATTTTGTATGTAGAGTGTGCATATCCAACGCAAGGAGTTCTTATAAATGGAACTTGTTTTAAGTTCGAAAGACTCCAGGAGACAAGCGTAGAGGGTGCCAGGAGGGCACCAGAAATCCTTTTGGAAAACACCATCGAAGCCTTCGAAATATTCGAAATCCTTCAAGTTAGGGAGGAAGTCAAGTCCAGAAGAATTGACGCCAAGATATTTGGAAAGAAGTCATTGAGAACCTGAATGGACGGTAAGAATCCTTGGAGGTAAGACTGTGCAGAGGAAAGCAACAAGAAAATAGAATCACTAAGGGTTTTGTGGAAGCTTTGCCAGGAGGGCATTGAGCAAGTGCATAGAGTGCACAAAAGAACTCTATTATGAGATCAAAGGAAGGAGAAGTGTCAAGAAGGAAGATATAATTTATGAGAATTCTGTGAGACTCTGCCAAGAGGGAATTGATAAAATGCATAGGATGCATTTAGGAGAACTCTATTTTGAGTTTAGTGAGAAGACAGAGTCATTGAGGATTCTGGAGAACTTTTCCAGGAAGGGCATTGAGTTGGTGCAAGTGTGCATAGAAGGAACTCTTTCAAGTTCTGAGATAGGATAAGTGTCACAAGAAGACACTCATAGGGTTACTGAACACCATGTAGGCTCAACAAAGCAAGCTTGAGAAAGAAGTTACCAGAGGGCACCAATCTCCATTTGAAGGAGAAGACAAGGGTTGAATCCCTTAGAGGTTCAAGTTATGAAGCTCAGGAAGGATAGTGTTGGTGTGCACAGAGTAACAACAAAGAGGAGCAGGAGGTCGAGAAACCCTTCAAGGTTTCACAATCGATAGAGCTCAGGATGGACAGTGTTCCTAGAACATAGGCGAGATTCAAAGGAGTTGAGCTTGTAGGGGAAGCGAAGGTCGAGGCCTTTGAAACTTCGGAAAATATATCAAGGGGAAGGAATAATTTCTAAATCTTAGGAGGGAGCATAGTTGTCATTATATCAGTTGGAGAGGAAGAGATCTGGGTCGTCATATCTAGTGCAAAGAACTGATATTCATCGGATCTGGAGGAAGGCGCACAGATTTTAACCTTTGGGAGGTCACAAAGGAGAGGAGCCGCATGGATGGTGGAGACACTTTGTGGAGGAAGTGCTGAAGTTGCGAGATTAATTGGATCTTGTAGAGAAATGAGGGGATTAAGGCTAAGTATCTTTTGATACTCTGAATCTTAGAAAGGATAGTGACCGTCAGATCTGGGTTAACGACAGTCGTTGATCTCATTCAAGAAATCATGAATTTAGGGTTAGTGAGTTCGGAGGGCAGACCAAATTGTTGGTTTTGCGAAGTCCTGAGTCATGAGGAGTGGGGAAAGAGATCCAAACCATTGGATCTAAGCCATGGGAGAACTATTGGATCAGAACCTCCACGTGGTATCGCGTATCAGGGGCTCGAGGGTTGAAAGAAATTCTTTTTGACTGTGAGGTCATGATGTGCCGAGCACCGAGGACTCGTAGAACACATGGCACATCCATTAGGTGGGGACCACGTGGTTTATAGGTGGCATAACAATAACCTCCCAGAGAAAGGGGAAGCGGGTGATAGGTATTGGACACACGTCGCCTGGAAAGGAGTCAACTCATCGCTGAATTTTGTGTCTTGGGGATTCGCAAAGGAGGAGCATGAGGGCTCAACACTCCAACTCATGAAGTCACGAGTTGAGATTAGTGCTAGCACTTAGCCCTAGTTGGTGGTTATGTGTAGAAGAAACTAACAAGGAGGAGCCATACCCATATCACATCTCGGGTATTGGCGTTTGGAGAAAGAGGAGTCGAGGGTCTTCGACTCATGAACTTGCGAGTTGCGAGAGGTGCTTGTGCTAAGGTAAGGTCATGGTCGCATGGAAATGTGAGGCTCATGCCTTGCATCAAGTTGCATAGGGTGGGTTTTCATGAAGGACCTGTGGATTTGATTCATTGGAGGTTGTAGCAGGGAATCAAAGGAGCCGCTTCGGCTCGAGGAGAATTTAGAACGATCATGTTCAGATCTTAGCCCGAGGGTCGGAGGTCTACGTCGGAGCTGAAGTGTTGGTTATAATTTTGATAAAAGAAGCATGAAAGCTTCTATTGCTATCATATATTTAGGTAGTATAATTTTTAATGGCATCCATGCAGGTATGAGTTTTTATCACTCTTTTTGCATAATTGTTGAAAGGAAATTTTGGTAAGAATTTCCTCAGCCAGAGATATGTTAAAAAAATCACATGATTATATGATTGAATGTATATCACTAGATGTGGTAAAGGCTGTAGGCATGTATTAATTCAAATCTTTTTATCTTCCAAATGCACACATTGACATAGTATAATGTCATGTTAATTTTGTTATGGGGTAATAAACAAAGAATTAAAGATAAAAACTAGTTGTAGGAATAAATGCCAGTAAGCTAGTCATGTATGAAACTAGGACTTGGTTGAATATGACAAGCTATGGAGAATGTGGCAACACATTGGCCAAAATTCCAACTCATGGATGGTGAGATACATGACTGAGATAGGGAGCATTATGTAATTCAATGCAAGGTGCACTGAATAAGAATGCATTGAGAATTGCACTCATGCATAATGAGTGATAGAATTGTATACTAAATGCAATGGTTGAATATGTTTTGTAAGTACATGCATATATATTATTGCATGTAAATAATTATACTAATGTCTAAAATGTTGCTAACCCCTGAAGTTGAGAACATTTCAGGAACTGTTAAACATTGCAACATGAAAGTTACAAGCCAGGTAGTCACAGGAATAGAGACTACATAGAATTTTATGTTCAGAAAATTGAAATAAGGAACTTATTGTTGTTGTTAATTATGAACATGCATATGCATAGAATGATGAGTCATTCTATTTTGTTAAGTTGTTTGGTAATTGTGATTGAATTTCTAGGTGCAGGAAATTCTAAGATTATTGCATAAGATGTTGTACATTTTGAATTATGATATACAAAAAATACTGACAATTTGTTGGCATTATGCAAGATGAAGTCTTGCAGGAAAATTGTATGTAGTTTTATGCCTATGGAAAATCACAAGGATGGCTGCATTCATAATGTGGCAACAACCAAGATGAATCATGAAATAGAATGTCATGTTTTGGGAATAAAAATTGAATTTCCTTTTGAACTAATTGGAATTCCTAAATGAATTCCTTTATGTTCTCTCAGGATAACTGCATGTGGTTGATGAAGATGAGATGATGTTGATAAAAGTTAAATGTTGGCTACAAAGAGTATCTCGGGAAGATGTTTCCTGGAAATCTTAGAAGGCAGTTGGAACTTCTGGAGCCATGGTGCTCTAAGACTTCTGGTCCAGCCTGTTGCTGAATCCCAAGGAAAGGGAGGTGTAGCACCGATGGACTATGCTTGTTAAGGTGTATACTCCCAGGTGGGACAGGCATGTGGGGAATGAGAGACTATTGGTTGGAGTACTGCTGAGGTTTGAATGGTTGGAGTGCTGCTGAGGTCTGGTACCTTGGCCTAGACCATGTGGATAAGGATTGTGGACCATGGATATCTTGGGAAGCCATTGCCCCGATGGAGTCATAGCCCTGCTCCGGGGTGGAAGGTATTCTCACTCAAAAGATAAGTACAATTATCTATTTATTGTATGTTGTGTATGTTGTATACAGTTTTAATGTTATTAAATTTGTTTGTATATACATATATATACATTGCATATATGCTTGCATTACTGCATCCATGACTGTACCTAAGGTGTCTCATATTTGATTACTTAAGATATATATATACCTGATGTTAATCATGTAATCGATTGGAATATGATTCAGGTGGAACCAGAAGGTGTCCTGCAAGTACACCCTGTGCGCATATTGGACAGGAAAATAAAACAGCTCCAGAATCAAGCTATTGAGATTGTAAAGGTTCAGTGGACCCGGTACGGTCCTGAGGATGTGACATGGGAGAATGAGGACACTATACAGGCGTAATACATGCATATTTTTGAAGATTTTGGAAATCTTGTTGATGTTGTGTGAAAGTTGCACTAAGGACAGTGCCAAAATAAGGGAGGGGGATTGTAATGTCCCCAAGGCCAAGCCCTTTTGTAAATCATGTTGATGAAATGAATTGTAATTATGTTTTTTATAGGCTCATGAGCCAAGTTAATATAAGTTGGTGGGATTATGTGATTATTAGGCCAAAGAGCCTAAGTGTTGAAGGCCAAGAGATTGATTTTGTACATGTATCTATGCACATTATTAATAAAAATATTAACACCGCCACATGCAAACTAACCACAATGAATGAGTGGTGGGGAACTAAGCTTCCATAGAGTGGGCAAGGGATTAGGGGCTGGAAGGTGGGAAAATGGACTAAGTGTTGAGCCTAGGGGATTAAGTCCTTAGGGAATAATATTTTAATATTATTCCAAAAGACATGTGAATAATATGTTTTATCCTAAGTTCTTTTGGAAGGACAAGCAACTTCCAAATGGAAGGAACACATGCTGAAGGAATGCATGTAGTTGCATGGGTGACAAGTGTCAACCCAGGTGCATGCAAATAAAATGGCTGATATGAGCCATGTTGGGGGTTCCTCCTCCATTCTACTCGACCGTCTGAACCATACATCCCCTGAACCAGAAGCCTGTGTTAATTTCGGGAAAAATTCTATGTTTGTCTGAAAAGTGGGTACACCCCTTCTTTGTTCTAAATAGTGGAGTCAGAATCAACCCCTGGGTGGAAAACTCATCACGCATCCTTGAGAATCCAGAGTGTGAGTCTATCTTGTGTTTCTATATTAAGAAAACGAAAGTGTCCCATCCCTGCTAAGCCTGGTTATGTTGTTGCACCTGTATGTAGCTTCCCTGGGGTGTTCGTTTCTAGATTCTCATTGACTATGGTGGATGTGTAGTGTTTGACCCTATGTGGCTTGCTGGAAATTCGTACAACACTCTCTCTAGGTGAGAGAGGTGGTGGAAGTTGGAAGAAATGGTTTCTTGAACTGTGAGCGACTCTCTATAGGTGAGAGAGTGCGCAGAGGAAGGAGAGAACTCCTGGAAGGAACCCTGTAGCTTCCATAGAGCTCCAAGACTTCCGGTTTGTTTTACTGTTGAAACCCAAGGCAAGGGAGGTTAGCATTCGAAGGATTGTCTAGGTGATAGAGAAGGTGTATACTCCTGGGGTGGAATAGGCATGTGGGGAAGGAGAGTCTATGGGCAGTGAGTATGAGCGGTTTCTAGGAAATAATTCCTTCCTTGTGACCGGGTGTTTTCCCTATAACCTCAGCCTAGCCTAGGATTCCTTGCCTTGGGGTGGAGCTTAGTCCTATCTCGGGGGTGACCACTGCTGAGATTGATGAGAAGAGTGGTCTAAGGATGGGAGGTTCGTGGAAGGCCTGCACCTGGTTGGTGAAATTACCATTGTTTCAAAGATAAGTACCAGATGATGGTTTAATTACATTTATACATGTCTGTGCATTTATATTTATCAGGTATTCTGCTATGCATATGAATTAATGTTAAAGACATTGATTATTTATAGTAGCAGTAACTCTTATATTTACTCTGAGTTTAAATGTGTTTCATTTTCTTAAATGCATGTCTTATATATAGAATTAAGTATGAGATTGTTATTCTGCGAAGTAGGACCTGCCCAAACCTGAATGGGGGCGTTACAGTTTGGTATCAGAGTGTTACAATATGAAAGAGTGTTATAGAATGGTATTAGATCGTTACAGTATGAAAGAGTGTTACATAATCGTATGCCAAAAGTCTGCATACCAACTACAACATGGAAAAGGAAAGAAATTCCACACAATGAAAATTGTTGAATAGCATTGGTCACTCAAGAATGAAAAGAAGAAGATGAATGGTTCATAGAAAGTGGGTGCTCATATCATATGACTAGAGATCAAAGAAAATTTGTTAGCTTGAAGAAAAAGGGTGGAAATGTTGCATTTGGAGATGCCTCATCTATCAAAATACTTGGAAAAGGAACTGTAAATCTTGGAAGTGAAAATGTAAAAGAAGGAAAAGTCCTATTGGTTGAAGACTTGAAGCATAATCTACTCAGTGTTAGTAAAATGTGTGATCAAGGATACACTCTTACATTTGACTCCCGAAAATGTAAAATCATAGAAAATAACTCAGGAATATTAATTGCAACTGCAACAAGAAGACCAAACAACATATACATCCTAGACATGAAGAAGAGAGGGAATATAGAAGCCACATAAAAGGATTCCAAGGAATAAAAAGTCCCAAAGACCAAAAATAAGGATGAAGTATTATTGAGTGTCACATGTTCATGGGGAGCAGCCCGAAAGAAGAGAGTTACCTTTTTCCATTAAACTCAGGGGGAGAATCCCTACCCTGCCATTGATGTCAAAGGGGGAGATAAATTGGGATCATGATGATAGGGGGAGCATGAGTGTTGCCATCAATGAAAAAAGGGGAGATTGTTGTAATATTGTTTGTTGTCATTGATGTCAACCCTAGTCATGGGTTTTGGACCGCAATATTGATGAAGGTGTTTGGACATGAAGGACAATGAACATGCATATACAACACCCATGGATGGATATTATACATCATGTTGTTTCCGGTGGTATGTGGCACGTCACATGGATCCTCATGGTTGAGGAGAAATGAATTTTTGAAGATGACAAAGTGAATTGAAGAAGGAAGTACATGTAGTCTCTGAAGATAATTAAAGAAAACAATTACAAAATAATAAAGTGTCAGGTCGACCCTAATGTTAAAAGGAAGTGACATAAATGGTATAAATAAATATCATTATACATTCATTTGATACACAAGTCGAATTTAAGAGGAAATCAGAAGTAAAGAGGGCCAGATTTCAAGGGAGGATGAAGTATTTTGGTTATGTGTTCTAAGAAATATCAAGGTACCTATGGTAAAAATTTCATCTCTTGATTCGCTATAATTATGGAGATACACTTTGTGGAAGATAGGGTTTGTGACCAGTCCTGAAGCTAGTCAATAAATAGGTGTTCCAGGTAAAACAGTCATAACTTCTTCATCGCGAATCCAAATTATGTGGGACAAATTTCATTGGAAATCGTACAGACTATAATTTCTTGTGTGTGAGTTTCATAATCTAATGTTAAATATTGTGCATAGGGCATTCTGTACAAGTTCGGTCTCCTGGATAAACCAAAATTGAACAAGGTCTACCATTCTCTCTATAACTTGTTTTTGGGGAGGATTCAAGGAGTGAAACTTGGAGAAGTTTCAGAGAATAAATTGAATAATATTATCTATAGGATTAGAGTATTCCAATAATTGAATAATTGTAGAAATTGAAGAAGTCTCGGGAAGCATTATCAGGTTCTATGTGATGGTTGGTTGATGGTGATAATTTAATGTGAAGTTTTATTATCTCTCGTATATTCTTGGGTGGAAGGAAGGGGGAAGAATGGAGAGTTAAACTCTCTCTTGATATTGGAGGATTGTATCTTCCTCTTGGAGGTTTATCCCTTCCTTTACATTTGGAAGCTGTAGCTACCTTTGGAAGTCATTAATTCCCTCGAACAATAACTATTGATTATTTCTCATATATTGTGCATGGTGTATTGTGGTGTATTGGTGTAACTCTTATACTATTGTTCATTGATCATTGGATATAATTGAATGTTTTAAATATAAATTGAAAATGATTTTAAATTGTACTTGATACTGATTCACCCCCCTCTCAGTATCAATAGGTGGTAAGGATAAATTTGTGTGGGGCCAGTCCCAACAACAAGCATTCGATGATTTGAAGCAGCGTTTGTGCTCAACCATAGTACTTTCACTACCAGACCTGCAAAATCCCTTTGAAATCGAGATAGATGCTTCAAACTATGCTGTGGGCTCCATTCTCACTCATCACAGCCACCCCATGGCCTATCATAGTGAGACACTATCAGATACTATTCGTAAGTACCCTACCTCGGGAAACATGACACCTACCTCAAGAAACGTATCATGTATTTATGTGGTTTTTCATCACATGGTTTTTGCCGATGGTTTTCTATTTCCAGTTAAGGAATTAAGGTTTTTACTAATCGAGGTAATTGGTTTAGGTTTTTGGATTCCGCTAGCTCCTATATGTATATTGTATTGTAAACAATGTAGCAATATGAATGAATACAAAATATTTGGTTTTCTCGATTTGGGTTTCCAGGGGTAAAATATCTGTGTAAGGTTTGTATTTTCCATTGTATCTTTTATGTTCTTTTATGAATATTTTTTTGTAGTAGATATTGTACAAGGTTATGATTTACATTGGGTCCCATAGATGGTTCACTTCTGCTTGCGGTCACCTCGATACCAACATAGCTCAACCCTGACTACAAAACAACTAACACCAACATAGCTCAACCCTGACTACATACAACAGGCATCCAATGATCATATTTTGGAAAGACATATCAAGGGAACTCAACAACAAAGGATCTATCTTTATCGAGTCGTCAAAGCAAGGCAGCTCCTGCACCAAGGCAAGTGGCTCACCTAGGGCCAAATTCAACAGAAATTTCCTCATCTAATTGGGGACCTCAATGCAATGGAGACCATTGCTTCCTAAGGAGGGAGGATTGATCTATATGGATATCGGTGGCCACCCACCTTTTCCAAATGGCTCAAAACAATTTTCTGACAATTTTGGCAATTTACTATTTTTAGTCGTTTTAACTTCCGGGTCCATTTTGAGGGCCTAAATGAAGGTTTTTTGGGATCAATCTCCTCAATGATAGACAAAGGTATTATTTAACCCTCAAAATTAATATCCTCGTTGATACCTTTCAATGGCATATCACTCGCCTAAAACAGAGATAGTATGCAAAAATTACGACCTGAGGAAGTTGATGTACTAACTTACCCAAACGGGGCCCACATGACTTTTGGGCGCTTCATCTCCTAGGGTTAGGTTTTTGGATGTCTAGGGTTTTTGGCATTCTTGTTTATTGTAAAAGGGCTTTATATCTTCATTGTAATCTTCTTCTTGTGAATGCACACAACCGTCACATCTCTTCTCAGAGATAAGCCACCACCATTCCAACAAGCTTGTTTCCACTGCATTTTATAGTTTCAACTTATTTCGTTATTGAATAGATAACTATTTTTACTGTATCTCTGTTACTTTTTGTTAAGCACATGTTAATAATCTGTATTCATTTCGTTCTGCTCATAAAATCTAGATCAACCCATGATGCACCAGAACTCTCAACCAAGTTCTGGTTCCCCTTCTACCTCAACATATATCTTGGGAACTAGTGAAAGTGCTTCACCTTCCTAGGTGCCCTATGGAGCATTGCCACAAAACAATCTGTATTTTCCATTTCCTGGTCCCCCACATCCTATGGCTCCTTCACATGGACAACCAAATGAAGTGTTAAATATGTTCAACCCTCTCCCATTCAATAGCTTCATACTTTTGAACAGTTGAATATGGAAAATCCATCCCATCAGTCCAATAAAGGAAAAAAAATGAAACAATAATAACCGAGGACCAGGTGGAAATAACCCCCGACAAAATTGACTTGCTGGGGGAAACCAAAATCAAGGTAACCATAACCCCCAAGGGGACAATAAAAACAAATTCCAAGGGAATAACAACAACAACCTCTGTACGAGCTTCCCTTGAGTTCTTTGTAGTGATTATGGACATTATAATCACCATTTTCCCCAAATTTCTGACTTCAAATGTATGAAAGAATCCATGAACACACCTCGTCCTCCAGTGCCGCCTGTCCCTAAATAGGCCCCACAACAATATTTGCAACAGCCTCCCCCAACCATATTGGAAAACCCTATTCTACACCAAGGTGTGATGAATACCCAACAGGAGGCACATCCTGCCCCACCACAAATGGGGCAGTATCCAAACCCAGGGCCCATCCACCTTGGAAACCTGACAGATTGCAATATCCTCCTCACTAGCGAAGAAGAAATTCTTTTTCAAATGTTTGGTCATCAATACAACGTTCCCTTTAAATCTACTCCAACCACCTCGGAAGCGGCTCCAACTATAGTCAGAAAACCCTTGATGATTCCACACTCTAATACTGAACCAACCATTTGTATCCCTCACATCCCATTATGACGGAATGTCAATAACCCTCAAGCTAGGGCCATACACAATTACAGTCTGGTCGATGACTTGGCACAATTTCCTGCGACCATGTCTATATTGGAGGTCCTCCAAACTTTTCCAACTCAGCATAAATCCTTACTCTCCTCCTTGGGGGAATTCAACCCATGGATACTAGACTCATCACATTTGACCTAAATAGTGGAGAACCATGTCTCCCCGCTCTGGTAGCTTTCCATACACCAGTTAAGATTCATAACATCATGGTTCATCGGTGTATCATCGGTGAAGGTGCATCCACATGCATCATTTCCAAAACTATATGGAAGAAACTTGGCTCCCCTGAGCTAGTACCATCCTCCACCACCTTGAGAGCCTATGACAGTTGACCATCCTCCCCTGAAGGGATCTTCCAAAATGTCCACGTCAAACTCGGGGGAAAAACCATTCTCATCGACATTGAGATCATCGATTCTCCACTAGATTACAATATCTTGTTTGGATGTAGCTACATGTATGCTATGAAGGTAGTATCCTCTTCTGTGTTTTGAATGATGATGTTCCCCCACAATGGAAAAATCATCACCATTGACCAAATTACACATTATGAGCCCAACTACTTCGCCAACATTGATAACATATTGCCTATTGTCTGCACTAGCTCAGATGCTTATCCACTCATTGACATGGCCCACAAAATTTTCAAGGACCCATCCTTGATAGGGGAATACCATGGAGCATCATCTCTCATACACCGTTCAACACAAGTGTGTGTTGTATATTCCAATGAAATTAACACTGGAGACACCATTCCTCCCACTGAGACCTCTCCACACCTCGATGTTCAACCAGTTGAAGAAATATGACCTCAAGAATTCCTTGAGAACCCTACTACACCACTTATCCCTGATTCCCCCCTCCCCCAGGGGAAAATCCTAGTTTGGGAGACAATCCCTCAAGACATTACTCAAATTCCCTTCTTTTACCCCCATCAGGAGTTCAAGCATCTCATGTATCTGCAACACTTACCTTTCCCAATATGGTGCTTGTTATCCCTGTGTGGTATCTACACCCACCTGTGATGGTTCCTCAACCATATCTCCCTACTGAGTCATAGGGAATCCCAATGCAGATTCCAGTACAGAATCTGGCCGCACCACCCTCACCCCCCCTTTCTAACACCACTGCCACCATTGGGGATAGATGGAAGCATAAAGAGCCCACAACTCCACTTCCTCCTCGAGTTCAACCTCTTTGCGCACTATGCGAAAGAGAGGGGCACCCCACTAATAGATTTCCTTCTCTTCCTAATTTACACAATCTGATCCAACTCCCTCGAGAAAACACATCACTCATCGCTTCACCAAGCACATCTAGTACTACTACAACTTCCTCCACTACAGGTAGTAAACGGTTGTGAACCAAATTCGCTTGTTCCACCTATTCAGAATATGGCCACTACACTTAACATTGCCCAACTCTCCCTTAGTTTCTCTAGATGCTAACGACAGTATGCCAAACCTTTCCGCAATATCCCTCTCTACCACCACTTTTGGGTGCTCACATCACTAACATTAGTTATGTATCTTCCTCCATCCCCGAGCAGATGAGATGCCCTTGCACTCTTTGTGACTCACTTGCCCACTTCACATACCAGTGTGCTTTGATTGTGGCATATCGAGGTCATCATTCAACCCTTATTCAACCACATAGTTCCACCTCACCACTAGTCCTTCCCTCTCTATATACTGTCCACATCACCTCCACTGAACCTAAGTCACTTCCCACCCAGCCTCCTTGGTTCATAGTTCAATTTTTTGAGGATATCTCCCCGAATCCTCCCAATTCTCTAGTTCATTTCCCACAAGAAATCTTACCACCTACCACAATTTATCACCCACAGTGTCTGGACACTTGGTTTATTTCAAGAGATCCATTGCACCTAGGATGCGATATTCCCTCTACGTCCTCGCCACTAGAGGATAACCACATGTTGACAATTCCCCCTGTAACCTCCCAGGATCCCCTATATTCTCACACTTTTCGTTGCGACGAATATATTCTGGAGGAACTCACTAGCCCTAATTGCCCATGGAATGTGCTCCATCATCGAGCACTTTTTCTTTCACAAGAGTTATTTCACCCTCTTGATCAATCCTCCTTGTGCATGATCTAAACCAAGGATTTTATTCCTCTAGGGTATATTGATTGGTTCCAAAAACCCCTGTACGAACCTCCATACAACCCCTAGCTAACATCCATCACAACCACATAATGTGGGATGATAAAGTCACTACCCTATCTCTCGCAAGTCCTGGATTGGTCTCCCCAAGATCCTGCCACCTACACATTCACATTCCCTGGGTCATCATCTACACTTGGCCTCGGGGGATCATTTTTCTCACGTCATGTCCAAGTACGCATGCTTATGTTCAAAATTATCATATAGATTTTATATGTTATTTATCATGAGATATTGTTCACTTTGGGTATTTGGTTTTTATGTGTGCAGGTACTTGGTCATCACAAATGACGCAAGCCCTTTAGGTATATGTTCGACACTGGCATGTGATTATTCCCTATGAAAATCAATTGCATCTCCCAGTCAAACCCTCCAATGTTTACCTTTTGGGTCCTTACATCTGGCTCTGCAGTACCATCACCGCTGCTTCATTTTGGTATTTTCACCCAGTAGCACTCTCCCTCACATGAGTTGTCCCATTCATAATTCCCCTTGGCAAGTTTACACTCATGCTGCTTTCATCCCCTAGGGATGGGAGTCTCTATAATATTATGCACTTCCGAGAATATTCCACATACTTCTTCTCATCATATTGCTATCTTTCCCAATGGACTCCCAGGCTATTTCATTTTGGTTCTATTGACTACACCTCTGCAGTATAATTAACCCTCTATATCATCCACCATAAATTTTCCCATATGAAAATTTCCCTCCATCCATTTACCTCATATAGAAACCCACCTATGGGTCCCCCACCCTCCTCCAGTTTTATTTGCAACTCATGCCCTTACAGGCCAATCCATCTCGCACGAGGGCACCTATTTCTGTATATGTACACTCATCCAAAATTATTCTTTATTTATTTGGTAATTGTAAAAAGCCTTTGTTTCCATCATTTAATTAATTTTTTTTTTGTCATCACCCTTGATGACCTTCTTTTCCCAATAGCGCAAACCATGTCACTTTTGGTTGGGGAATCCAATCTCCTTTTCTCATTTCAACATTGTTCATGAACCTAGAGTATCCCAAAGTCCATGTGCCCCTGATATTTGAGTTTGTCCACTTTGTCAAGCCTCTGGCACAATTTAACCCCATATCTAGTCGTCCCCCTAACACTAGATACAATTTTATGGTTGTTTCAAATCGTCCTTCAAACATACCCCCAACCAAGGAAAATATTGAGTCTCACTGCATCTTGACTTCATTCATGTTCCCTATCAGTCCCTAATCTTATTTTCCTGGATTTGACGAATCCCTCTGCTTCTTGGAGTCGCGTCTCCCTTTTTGTCGACATCAACAAAATTTCCATAAGGGAGACAATATCTTGACTCTCATTACCTTTACAATGAGGAGTCTCAGACGACACAGAGAGAACCATCATTGCTCTATGATTCCATTGACCCCCATGAAATTTGACTTCCGTAAAATATCATGTTATGGTGGATCTTACTACGCGACTATTGCAGTTGTTTTATACCAATCGAAGACCTCTGAATTTTTTAGGCCATTAATGTCTATGAGTCATCGAAACTTATTACAGGCATCCTTGCCTCTTTTCAAAGTATGTTCACCATTCAGAGTTTTCATTTTCCACTATCAAACTGCCTCGAAGGGCGTTGTAATTATCTATATCAACATACAACTTCAATTATTGTCTTACATTTGGAGTTACATGACACGAGCATGGCGCATGCCCACCTCGTTTGTATACAGATTTTATTTTTCTCTCCCTAGAGAAAATTTTGGGTCCCACATTTTCCCCTCTCCCTCCAATGGATCACTCTTGTAGTTCCTCTCAACACTCCTCATTACAATGGCACTCTCAGTAAAATAAACATTGATTTATTTCGGTTATACGTATGCTTCTAACCTCACACATTAGGGGGCATTTGTTATCACTGAAATTTCATCCACAACATTGCATGCAAATGGTTACAGAAATACAACAATGAAAACAACAATTAGTTCACCTGCAGCACCAAAATGCATTTCAAAAGGAAAAAAAATATACAATTGGGTAAAAATTGACATGCGCAAACTCATTAAAGGAAGCGCGTGCACAGTGTGTGGTCCAACAAAGCTCGTAGAGTGCACAATGCTCCAAATGTGTGAATGTGTACAAGAAAAGTTGCGCACTCCTATGAATGATGCATTTATGGTTCTTGTTGCCCCCCCAACCACTTATGGACTAGCTCCCAACTTGATTTGACCTCCAAATTTGAGAGAAACTTGAATGGGAGGCTAGTCAAGGACCAAAGGGTGCCCTAAAGGGCCCCTTGTTCACACTAAGAACCAGTTGTATTTTTCCTTGAAGAAATGATATAAATGGAGGCCATGGGTGCACTAAAAAACCAATATCTTCATAGTATTGTTATGTTGTCTCAATCCTCTCTTGAGAATCCTCTTTTCTCCTTGGAGTATTCAAGCACTATTGCAATAGGCCATTCCACTCACCTCTTGAGGGAGAGGCATTGATTTTATTCATCATTTTCCATTTCTATTCCATTGTAAGAAGAGATCTCCATTAGAGAACTCAATATCCATTCCAAGGAGGAAGAGGGGAACCACAAGTCCTCATTTTTCTCTATTGTGTTTTGCCAACTAATATAGTTATCCATTGGTGGCATAATCTTGGTCATTGGTTGATTGTTTATGGTTCTAAGTTTCTGATGCATTCTAGTTTTTATTTCCTTACTTGTTTTAATTTGTTTATTTGTTTATTACATGTGTTTGGCTTGTTTAATCCACTCACTAACTTATGTCTTGTCTAGTAGGCCCAACTAGGCATGCAAGTGCCATTGTTTTTCTCACGCAAGTGACTAAACCAGCACAACAACCCTCTTGGGAGTTTATGGCTTGTTGTAGAGTTGATCTGAGGAAGATCTACTGAAGTTTAGTATTGGTTCATGTTTGAGGGATTTTGGTTGAGGTACATGTTGGGTACATGGTTGAGACAAGTAGTTGATGAGTTGGCACATACACGAGGTGTATAGTTGGGCACTTGTTAGTAGTATTGTTTACACATGGTTTATGGATGATGTAGAATACTTGTCTTGGTATATTATTAGAAGCACATATTGATCTAGGTGATGATTATGAATTGTTGTGATATTCTTGGTTGATGCACATCTTGGTGATATTGTGCATATGGTTGAGAGTTTTCTTGGTGATTGATCTTGGTGAGTAGATCTAATTTGGTTGATAAGATGGATGAGATAGATTTTTGTGATAAGTTTTTTGGACAGTTTATTGTGACAGGTTATTTTTATAGTTTTGGTGCATGGTTGATGCACTTGTTTATGGTACAGGTTGATGTATGGTACATGTTGGCATAGGTTATTGGTACATGTTGTTACAAGCTGTTTGTTGCAAGTTGATTGGTATAGGTTTACAAAAATATATCTCTCAGTGATAGTATGATAGTGGTTCCATAATTCTACTTATATTTTAGGGCAGTCAGATGGGGCAAGGATAGATGCAAGTTGTAGCCGCATTCCAGTTGTAGCTGGAGAACATAAGGGGTTGTAGCCTCCTTTTGGTTGTAGTGAGAGAATTGGAGATTTGGAGCTTCTCTCAGGCTGTAGCCTAAGAAGCTAGGGGGTTGGAGCCTCCTTCCAGTTGCAACTGGAAAACAAAGGAAGTTGGTCCTTCCAATGAATGTAATTATTAAAGACATATAAGAAAAATCATTTCGTGGTTTTATCCTACTTTGGGTTTCCACATAAAAATACTAGTGTACTGTGTATGTGTATGATTTCTCCTTTTTCCATTGTTTATTTAATATACAACTATTGGATGATAATGAAAAATTTATATAACACTCGCATTTTGTGGTTAAAAAGGATTGAATTTCTCTATTACTGATTCACCCCCCCTCTCAGTAATCCAACAATTGGTATCAAAGCATATTCCTTCAGGAAACAATTTAACCACTGGAAGGAGATCATGGATTATTTTCAGAATGGAGTACCAATGTTTAATGGTAATAATGGTTTAAAGTATGATATGTGGAGAAAAAGGACAAAATTATTAATTTATTTTTACAGGAACATGGACATTATATTTGGCTATCATTTGTTACAGGATATGATAGTTCAAAAAGGGAAAAGACTGCAGCCAAGAAGGAATTGAAGAAGAATAAAAAAATAACAATGGATTTCATCTAAGGTCGGCGGAGGCTGTTGGATGGTAAAGTCATTCTTGCAATGAAGTTCAGGTCTTGTGCTCAAACCCGAGCAAGGACACGGTCTATTCGTAGAACAAAGATTAACTGGGCCAAGCCTGCATACTTTTTACCTTTTCTCGGCTCTTGTGGCCCCGCAATTAGTCATAAAGAAAAAATAAATCTCCAAAGAAACTTTCTTTGGCATGGGCACAACCCAAACAAAAAAATGGGCCCTAGTTAGCTGGGACAATGTCTACAAGCCCAAATCTTCTAGTGGTCTGGGCCTCCAGAACCCTGGGAAATTAAACAACACCATGGGAGCAAGAACTTGGTGGAGATGGCTCAAAACACTAGCAGAGATCTGGGAAAAACTCTAGAAATGTAAATATTCCCCAAATACACACAAAGTCAACTTATAAGAATGAAATAGCAAATTCAGGTCTCCAACATCTGGAATGTGGCTTGGAAAATTGACCACTCATACAGGAACATGCCTTCTGGGAAGTTTGCAATGGCCAAAATGTCCTATTCTAGATAGATTCCCTATAGAAAATGCCACCTCTTCAACTGGAAGAAAATATACAATCCTACGAAAATCACATTCGAGATATTGTCACTCTAAAAGTAGTATACCTATAGACAGATACCCCCAGTAGTTCTCCCTGGAAAAGATGGAAATCCACCCATCAGGACCTCCAAGTGGCAACAGACTATGACCTGTAGGACTGGAACCAAGCCACAACCCAAAGGAAAATCTAGAAAATCACAGATCAAGACATTCTTAGATGGGGATACACACCTCATGGAAGATTTATTCTCAAGGAGGGATACACTCTTCAGGAGAATTTCCACAATCTTCAGAAAGATAACATCTGGAAAACAATATAGAAATCAAAAATCTGGCCCAAAATATCCACTTTCCTCTGGCTCCTTCTCTAGAACAAGATCTTAACCTGGGACAATATTCAAAGATGTGGCTTCATTGGCCCCTCAATTTTCCTTCTCTATCATCTCCAGGATGAAACAATGGAGCACCTCCTCAACAAGTATCCACTTAGTGAGAACATCTAGAACCAGGCCACTTAGTTCATTATAAGAACCAAATGAGTTAAAAACAACATCCTAAGCGCCATCAAATATTGGGTCTCTGGCTCCTTCAAAATCCCTATCCTAAAAATAACCTGGAAAATCTTACCAGGATTTATAGTCTGGAAACTATGGAAAGAGAGGAACAAAAGAATCTTTCACTCCCAACCCTCTCCTCCCACCCTCCTCTGGAACACAATCCTCCTGCATCTCTAAAAAACTCTTCAGCTACAATTATGGACCAAGTAAGACTTCCCCACTGACCCAGGTGAGCTCTCGCTCCTCATCTCTTGGGGATTATCGCTTGCTCACTCCAGCCCCCCTCAGCAACCCCCCCTATCTTCAAAATCATTTAGTCCCTGTAAGTGGCTCGCCCCACCACTAGGATTCCATAAGGTCAACTTTGATGGCACATCTAAAGGAAATCTAGGACACTCAGGCTATGGAGAGGTCATAAGAAACAACTCAGGCCAAATACAAAGCCTCATTGCAGAAAACCTCGGATACAATACCAACAACTCAACAGAAATATGGGGTCTCATCAATGGAGTGAAAATGGATCTAGATCAAAACCTCACTTGTCTGATCCTTGAAGGAGACTCCAAAATCATAATAGACCTGGCTACAAAAATCCTAAATGGAAGATATCAAGGGAAAATCACTCTGAGTTGGCACCTCCTTGGCCCTCTTTACAGCTTCCAGGGTCTTCTCAGACCCTCCCTAACTCTAACCCCCTCACACATTCAACAAAGTGGTAGATAGACTAGCCAATGCAGGGGTTGACTCTATGCAGCAGATCATTCTCCACGATCCCAGGCAGGCCCAAAGCTCATCCCTCTGGCACCAATGCGAGGAGCTTGCCCAACTAAATGGCATTCATCAGGACGGAGTGCCACCTCTATCCACCTAGAAATTATTCCAAGTCAGAAATGATCAGAAACTCAGGAGAGAGCACAGAAGATCTTCAATTCATATATGATTTTGGGAACTCGGCAATAGGGATTCAGTATCATGGTGGTTGCTTCTCCCCAAAGATGCAAAGTCACAAAAAGCGAGAAAGGATAAGGATCGTTGGTGCTTGAGAATATCTAGATCGTCGATATGGTCACATTGATCTGACTCGAGAAGATCTCGAGAACTCGACCATCGGGAGTTCAAAGCAGAGAGGAAGTTGTCATCCCATGTCACGAAGTCGCGATACACGAAATCGTGAAATGCGCGAGAGGATCTATACTGTTGATCCCATGGATATCTGGACCATTGATCTAACAGATGAAGATTTTGAGAACTCAACTATCAGGTGTCCAAAGTTGGGAGGGAGTTTCCTGCCCAAGTCGCAAAGTTGCGAAACGCGAAATCAAGAAATGCATGAGAGGATTGGGACCATTGATCCTAAGGAAATCTGGACCGTTGATTTGTTGCAAAAATATTTTGGGAACTCGGCAATCGGGTGTCCAAAGAATGGAGGAAGCAATTAGCCCAAGTCGCAAAGTCAGAAAATGCGAAATCCTGAAAGGTGCAAGAGGATCTCGATCGTTGATTCCAAGGAAATATGGATCGTTGATCTATCGCGAGAAGATTTCGAGAACTCGGCAATTGGGTGTCCGAAGAATAGTGGGAGCTATCTACCCAAGTTGAGAAGTCGCGAAACGCGAAATCATGAAACGCACAAGAGGAACTGGACAGTTGATCCCGCAGAGATCTGGATAGTTGATTTGACACGAGAAGATTTTGGGAACTCGGCTATCGGGTGTCCAAAGCTAGGGGGGAGATTCTTGCCCAAGTCGCAAAGTCGTGAAATGCAAAATCTCAAAATGTGCGAGAGGATCGGGATCATTGATCCTGAGGAAATCTAGACAATTGATATGTCGCGAGAAGATTTTGGGAACTTGAAAATTGGGTGTCTGAAGAATGGAGGAAGTAGCCATCCCAAGTTGCGAAGTCGTGAAATGCAAAATTTTGAAAGGCGCAAGAGGATATGGACTGTTGATCCCGACGAAATCTGGACTATTAATCTGATCTAAAGATCTTGAGAATTTGCAATCTAGGAAAACCATTAAGAGAAACGTAATTAGTCCTATCTTGATTTACGGGAATCTTTGTGTATGCATATAGGTATTAGATTGTTTTTGTAAGATTTCAATTGGAATTAATATAAGGATCCACTTTTATTTAGAAAAAAAAAAAATGGATTTCATCTGGGAAGGATTACCTAATCTGGTAAGAGAAAATGTTGGCAAATGTTCATCAACCAAAGAAATTTTGGATAAGTTACATAACATGTATTTTTCACCTATCACAGATTCAAAAAATTCCAAAGAAGATACAGACATAGATCAAGAAGAATTGTGTTCACCATGTCAAACATATTCAAAAGATGAAGAGTACATAATCACTAGAGGTATGTTGTTTTTCTTTAATTATGAAAAACACTGACATCTTGAAATAGAATGCCATGAAGGAAATGAGACAAAAAAACTAATTGAAAAGGAAGACAATTGTGAAGAAAAATTGATTAGTGCTTTATATGAACTAAGATAAGAAAACAAGTCACTCGAGAAAGAATTGATGAAACAAAAGGAAAGTGTTCACATTTTTTAAGAAGCCTAACAAGTCATCAATAACTTAAGAACTCAGCTAGAAGAAGCTAGAAAGATTGAAGTAAATATTGAATATCAAAAGAAAAATTTGGAATCCAACATAGAAGCATAGAAGGATGAAGCATAAATGAGAGAGAATATATTGATAGATCGTCTTAAGGAAAGAAGTAACGATCTAAACCAACTTGAGGCAGATTTTGGTCAAGAAGAGAAAGGACTTGAAGAAGAAATAATCACATTAAAAATTCATCTTGAAGAACTGAAAAGAATAGAAGAAGTCATGAATTCTTAGATAGAAGTAAGAAGAAGAGCTTGAGAAGATTGAAGAATAAGTTGTCACATTAAGAAGTAAAATTATCAAGCTCAACAAGAATGTTGAAGAGAAAGAAACATCCACATCAGTTATAGAGTATGAAGAGAATCACTCTAGGTTGCTATAAAAGACGAATGAAGAAAATAGAAAGAGTTATGCATAAGTACTCAAAGCAAGGAATCATGGTCAACCAAAATCTAAGAAAACTATTGAAGATACGTCTTCAATATGACCATCGATGTTCAAGCAACACAGAAGCTTCAATCATGATCATGATTAGTCAAGGAAAAAATTCAGAAGGACTATGCCACAAAGAAGAGAATTCACTCCCAGGTATGCAAATTTCTTTTATGGTCATTGTTTTTATTGTACTAACTTTGGACATAAGGTTACAAATTGAATGGATTATAAATGAAATGTTCAAGCAAGAAATGCCTATGTGGTGCCATGTAACATTGAATGTTACAAATGTCATAACTATAGACACATAGCTAGTTATTGTAGAAGCATGATCGATAATTCCATGAAAGGGAACATTGATATCAGATGTAAGAAAGTATGGATAAGAAAACACAAAGAACATGTGAAAAAAAACCAGGTCCCTGAGATCACAAGATTGGCAATAAAAGAAGTTGAAGAAAATTCTACAGAGAAAAAGAAAGATGTTAGATACATAAAGGTTTGGGAAACAACCGAAAGAAAAGAAGAACATGTAAATAAGGAATAGGTTCAAGAGATTGTACTTTTAGGCATTGTAGTGAAATATGAATCCACAGACAAAGAAACAAGTCATAGATCAAAGAGATGATGAATCTACCAATGAAGATTATGATTAATACACATCAGATCAAGAATTGTTCTAATCCATCCAGCTTAGAGACTCCAAGGTAACATGAATATTAGACAGGGGGAGTCTATGCGATAGTTGTGACATACTGTAACAACCCTAGCTAAATGATTGCTTAAGATTTAGAAAGTATAATTAATTAATTAATTAACTATCATAATGTGTATTAGTTAAATAATGATTATTTATTAATAATATTAATTAATTAATTAATTAATTACTTATTGTTTAATATATGTTGATTAATTAGTTAATTGATTGATTAACACATTTAATGTTTAGGGTAAAGAATTAAATACTTAATAACTTTTAATTCATTATTATAAAACTTTACGTATGTAGGGGATGAAACATTGAATGGAGGGATAAGGTGGGTGGCATTAAAGGAGGGTAGGAGGCGCTGAATGGAAGAGGATATGAGGGGGAGAGGCATTTGAAAAAGGGGACTTTTGGGAAATTTGGGGAAGAGGAAGCATTATTTCAGATCAGAGACTGTATTTCCTGGTTGGTATTTTCTGGTTTTGGAGTTTGGGTGCACCAAGTTGCTGGGAGTTTTGGGCTCGGGGGCTAGGAATCCTCACAGAATGCTGGAGCTAGGGAGCCAGATAGGCTCTGTTCCTAGTTGGCAGAGAGGAAATATTTAGTTTTGGGCAGATTTTGGGCAGAGCAACGGAGAGGACAATCAAAGATTGGGGAATTAATATCAGACAGAGGTATGTAATTTCATGAATTTGTTGTGTTATGTGGTTGTTAATTAAATTTACTTTCATGTTGTTGATAAATTTAGTTTATGCTGAATAATCAATGATTATAAGTTAATGATGAAATTGTACAACATATGATTTTCTTTATTCTTTATTTTAGTGTGTGTTTTATAATGATTTGTGAGGACAAAGACCTTACACTTGGTATCAAATCTCTAGTTTAAAATATGGGGCCAAGGGCCTACCCACCTACTCAGAATTGACCCAGAAATAAACTAGAAAAACCTTAGAAACTATTGTAAGTTTGAAGGAGGCATGTTCACCTTAGAACCTGTAAGAAGCCTCACCTGTAGAAGGAGGTAACATTAAGATTGACCTATAAAAGAGGTAGAGATTACATATATATATATATATATATATATATATATATATATATATATATAAAAGTTTGATGAAAGAAATTTATGAATCTTGATATATATATCTATATGTATTAAAAAAATAAAAAATAAATAATTCTCCCTGCCCCCACTATCCATTCAAAGATTCCTAGAAGGCTTCAGCAAAATTATTTGATACCATGATGAATTTATCTAACACATGGTGAACAGATTCTTCTCCTACAGTTAACTAACACAGTCTGAATTTAAATGCTAATCAAAACTGCAATCTGAATCTCAATAGAATCTATAAACACATAGTTAGAAAACATACAATGTAACACATAGATTACTGTTAAGAACCCCTATTACTGATACTCCATTACTGCAGAATAAAAATCTGCTACAGGAAAATTCTATAGACATAATTTTCTGTGGAATAAATAAAACTAAATCTCTCTAATACAAATCCATACCCTAACTCTTTCTCTTAATTAACTGAGAGGGGACTCCTAGGCTTACAAAAATAGATCTATTTCTTAGATATCAAGTTCTGCATGCAAGAGAGTGCACTCCAAAGAGGATTTGTTCCCTATCTAACAAAAAAAAAATGAATTTAGAAAGACTGCTAAAAATAAAACAAACTACCTCATCTAAATTTAGTGCCTTATCTCTAAACTGAAGAATAAGGATAAACTTATCCTATTCAATCTATAGATTGTGCACGCATGCAGGCATGTTCCCTCACTGTTGGGATACTAAAATTAGTGATATGCCCTCACTGTCTATTTATCTTCCATAAGTGCTCCAACCCAGAAGAAAATGATCCTATTCTTTCGAATGGAAAGAGTCCAGGGAGACGCCTTGGCATCGCAATGGTTGTAGCTTGTTTTCCATGCCTTTACATACCTTATCAATGTCAATGCTAAGCAGAAGTTCAGATAACCGCAAAATATCTTCATGCGAGGACCCACGATCCCTGTTTCAATTTAATTTTTTTTTATTGTTTTAAATTTTTTTGTTTTGTAATAATTTGTAATTTGTTTTTTTTTTTATTATTTTTTTTGTTAGTTAAAAAAATAATATAGTAATTAATTAAAATTAATTTGATACCATTAACATACCATTAGTTTAAGCCTTGATTAATTTAATTAACACACTTTATTAGTTACCATTGCTTTAATTATTGTAAGTATTTGAATTAGGTAAATATATATTTAAATTACTATATATATTAAATAAAAGATTTAAAATTAAAGGTTTAAGTTAAACTATATGATTTAATTTTAATAATAATTTAAAAGATATATTTTAAAAATTAAAGGTTTAAGTTATTATATATGTTTTAAATTAAATATTTAAATTTAGGTTTTTAAGGTTTAAAAACTAAGGTGATTAAGGTTTAAAACTATGTTTAAGGTTTAAAACTAAGGTGATTAACTTAATAAGAAAAATTAAAAGTATTGCACCCGAGGCCCATTCTCCAAGTCCATGAGCTAAGAACCAAATCCCAGTGCACAAGAACCGAGCTTCAATGCATATCCTCAAGCTCACTACATCATACGACCACAAGTCCAGAAACAATACATAACCACAACACACAAGCGCTAAGCTCCAATTCCCGAAGGCCAGTCTACAATCCTCAAGACTCGCACCTGTAGCCACCGAGTCACATAATTCAACACATATGTACAAGGCGCCAAGGCAAGCCCATGAGTCAAGCATCGAAGGACAACCTTAGGCTCATTTCATCAACATTAGGTTGGAAGTCACCTTAATTAGTTGTAAACGCAAAGTATAAGGACGTAGACCAAGATAAGCGAGAGGGGGATTCATGCGCACTAGGCAGGTAAGTTAGAGAAATTGGTGAGTATGGTGCAAAGCTAGCATAACTACCAGGAAAGGGAGTCAATATTTTTCTTAGGCAGTGACACCAAGATTAGATGCTTAACCCTAACCTAGCCACTTCCCCTAAAGAGAGTAATGTCTGTTTACAGACAAGTAAAAATAAAAACTTATGCCTAACCCTGTTTTCTAGTTTAAGTTGAGCAAATATGAAATGTCCTTGAACTCACCCTGACAACTTTGGTTGATGTAGGTTAAATCATATGGGATGGTTAGGACTCAAGGAAATCGAGATAGAGGGGCATCGTCGCAGGGACCGCCAGTGCTGCCACCACCATCGCCTGAACTAGCTTTCATACTGTGCTCTTTGGAGGCCATAAATGAGACTTTAAAGGGGTGTCAACCAATAGGGATCGAAGTGGAGCCTCCACCATATGGAATGGGTAATCCAGAAGCGTCAATGGATTCAGGGGGAGGACCTCCACTCGAAGACATCACTAGAGAACTACAGAAGATCAAACTTCTGGAGTTTGCCAGGGGTCGTGCCAGTGAACATGTCGAGGTGTGGTTGGAAGGCATGACAAGGTGTTTTTCCTTAAGGGACTATGCATCCACCTCAAAGGCGAAGATAACGATTTTTTAGTTGAGAGACAGTGCCTTGAACTAGTGGGGAAACCTGGAAAGGCAACTACATCTTACCCCATACACCATATCTTGGGAACTTTTCGAGGAGAGGTTCTAAAGGAAATATCTTCCAGCTTACTATGAGGAACAACAGGTAGGAGCATTTCATGCTCTAGTATAGGGAAACAGAACCATAGAAGAATATGAGATTAGGTTTATGGAATTGGTAAAATATGTTTCATATATGGATAACAACCGACGACAGGTAGAACGCTTTGTCTATGGGTTAAACCCTAAGATAAGGGCTATGATGCGGATGTGGAAACCATATTCAGTAGCAGAAGCTGTGGAAAATGTGCGTTATGCAGAGGAACACATGAACTTAACTGGAGGTACGAGACTGACCTTTCCGCATCATCCTGGATTCATGGGGAAGGCCCCTAAGACATTTCCCAGGGGAGGGGGCTCTAGGCCACCTCCATATGGTAATAGAGTTGCACCAAGGACAGTATTCATAGGGATTTCAATGGAAGCAAGTGCAACATCCCATTGATCACCAATGACACAGGAAGGTCCAGGGCCATCTCAGGAAGTATCTAGTAGGGGCAGGGATTCCAAGGGAAGGAACTCATTTCAGAGACAGTCACATAACAGTGCGTAGGTTCAATCCCATGTTACCTGTTGGGGGTGCAGAGGACCCCATTACCAGCATGAATGCCCATAGTTACAATCAGGATTTGTTCATAGAGAAGGAAAGGCCCCAATGGGAAGAGCAAGTAGCAGCCACCAAATTTATGTAACGGTTAATAATTGCTAGGTCGAACATCAATCCATGGTGGTGGAGTCATCAGGTACGCTAAATCATATCAATGTTAATATTTTATTTGATTATGGTGCGACAGATAGTTTCATTTCACCATATGCATTAGAAAAGAGTGGTTTGGCAGCCTATGAGCATGATGACTTTAAACAAGTCGAGATGGCTTTGGGGGAAAAACAAGCGGTAGGACCTAGTTTTGATAATTGTATAGTAGACCTGGGAATGTGTACTACCAGGTTGAAGGTTTACATTATTGATCTCAGGGCGTACGACCTAATCATTGGAATGGATTGGTTAGAAGCTCATTGAGCTTTGGTAGATTGTTTCGCAAAAAGGGTGCTTTGTGTCAATGATGAAGGAAGACCAGTAGAGATCAAGGGTGTACGGAGAAAGGTGTCATTATGCTTTATCTCAACTATGAAGTTTAAGCAATTCTTGAGGCAAGGGTGTCGACTATATGTAGTGGAAGCAGTGAATGAAAGGAAGGCACCCTCCTTAGATCAGTACCTGGTATTGTCAGAATTTAAGGATGTTTTTCCAAATGAGTTGCCAGGGTTACCTCTTGAGAGGGAGCTTGATTTTACTATTGAGCTAAAACCTGGTGCATAACCAATTTCCAAGACTCTGTATCGGATGATAGCACTGAAACTTTGTGAGTTGCAAATGTAGTTGAAAGAGTTACTAGACTTAGGGCTGATAAGGCCTAGTGTCTCACCTTGGGGTGCACCAGTGATTTTTGTAAAGAAGAAGGATGGTTCCTTACGATTGTGAATAGATTACAGGGATTTGAACCATGCTATAGTGAAAAATAGGTACCCAATGCCATGAATAGATGACCTCTTTGATCAGATGAAAGAAGCAACGGTATTCTCAAAGATTGATTTGCGATTAGGGTATTACCAGTTAAGGATTAAGGAGGGTGATATTCCTAAAACTGTCTTTCGAACTTGATTTGGGCATTATGAGTTTCTCATAGTACCTTTTGGATTGACCAATGCGCTAGCAGTATTCATGAGCCTCATGAACTAAGTATTCCAGAAGTACTTAGACCATTTTGTACAAGTCTTTTTAGATGACATCCTCATCTATTCCAAAAACAAAAGAGAACATGAGGAACACTTATGAGTGGTGTTGGCCTGCCTTAGAGAGAACAAATTGTATGGGAAGTTGTCGAAATGTTCCTTCTTCCAGAAAGAGATCCACTATTTAGGTCATATCATTTTCGGTGAAGGAATCTGTGTGGACCCAGAAAAGGTAAAGGCCATTATGGAGTGGCAAGTGCCGAAAAATTCCCATGAGGTGAGAAGCTTCATGGGGCTAGTAGGTTATTATCGGAGATTTGTGGAAGGATTCTCTAAAATAGCGAAACCCATCACCACTTTGCAACGCAAGGGGGTCACGTATGAATGGACAAAATAATGTGATCGTGCATTCATCGAGCTTAAGAGGTAACTAACTAGTGCGCCAATTCTACGAGTGTCAGATATGGAAAAGGACTTCACAATCTACATAGATTCCTCGAAGCAAGGGTTGGGGGCCATGTTAATGCAAGATGGAGGAGTGATAGCTTATGCATCAAGGAAGTTGAAGAAACACGAAGAGATTTACGCTACTCATGATTTAGAGTTGGCAGTTGTAATGCTAGCTCTAAAAATTTGGAGGAACTATCTTATGGGGAGAAACTTTGAGCTCAAAACGAACCATCAAAGTTTAAAACATCTCTTCACTCAAAGGGATCTTAATTCCAGGCAAAGGCGATGGAGTGAGTTTATGAGTGAGTAAAATTTTGGTATTTCATACATCAAGGGAAAGGAAAATTTGGTCGCAGATGCCTTGAGTAGGAGACCACGTGTCTTCTCCTTGGTACCCTTAAAAGTCAATCTAAGGGAATGTGTGTTGACACAACTCCAAGGAGACAGTTGTTATTTAAAGGTTACTTCACACCTCCAGAGTGGGAGGCAATTAAATCCAAAGTACGAAGGATATAGTTTGGAAGAAGACAGACTATTGAGATATTGGGGAAGGATGTACATCCTTGAAGATGGGGATATTTGAAGCATCATACTAAAGGAAGCCCATAGAGCACTTTATTGTGCACATCCAGGTGTGAAGAAGATGTACACAGACATGAGGAAGCTCTTCTTCTAGGTAGGCATGAAGCACGATGTAGTCCATTTCGTTGCCAAGTTCCTAGAGTGTCAACAAGTGAAAGCTAACCACCACCACCCACCAGGCCTCCTACAACCACATTATGTTCCTATGTCCAAGTGGGAAGTCATTTCTATGGATTTTGATGTGGGGTTGCCGCTCACATCTCATAGACACAATGCCATTCTTGTGATAGTTGATAAGTTAACCAAGAGTGCTCATTTTATTTCAGTTAGAGACACTTACGATGTCACTGATGTGGCACATCTATTTGTAAGTGAGGTCATCTATTTGCATGGGATACCTAAGAAGATCATTTTAGATAGGGACTCCAGATTTACTTCTAGGTTTTGGACAAGTTTGCAGTCAGCGTTGGGGACTCAGTTGAACTTAAGCACAACTTATCATACTGAAACAAATGGGAAAACTAAGAGGGTAAATCAAGTCATGGAAGACATGCTTGGGATGTATGTCATGGATAATAAAACCCATTGGGAGAAGTACCTACCTCTGGTAGAGTTCGCCTACAATAACAGTTTTCATAGCTCCATCGGAATGCCACCCTACGAAGCTTTGTATGTAAGGCCATGAAGAACGTCATTGAGTTGGGATAGATTAGAAGACCGAGTAACAGTTGGGCCGGAATTGAATCAAGAGATGAAGGAAAAAGTGATTCAGATTAGGCAGAGAATAAAGGAAGCACAGGATAGGCATAAACATTATGCGGATGCACATAGGACCGACTGAAGTTATGAAGTGGGAGACCAGGTTTTCATTCGTATCAGGCCTAAAAAGAGTACCATATGGCTCGGGAAGGGGACAAATTTGTCACCTTGATTTATAGGACCATTCAAAATCCAAGAGAAAATTGGACCCATTGCCTATCGTCTCATACTCCCACCCCACCTACATAAAACTCATAATGTTTTTCATGTATCTGTTTTATGTCATTATGTTGTTGATGAATCACATAAGATAAATTGGAAGGAATTGTAGGTATCGGACGTGGGAACTCTCATGGTAGAACCATTATGCATATTGGACCGTAGAGTCTGACAACTCAGGAACCGTCTGGTAGACAAATTTAAGGTCCAATGGGACAAGTATAGTCCATGATCTACTACTTGGGAAGATGTCGAGACACTATGACGAGACTATCCCTTACTTTTTTTACCACCTCGAGAATATGTTTCTCGAAGGTTGGGTGTATGCAACACCACCTTTTGACTTAGACAACCAATATTACCTAAGGCCTACACACTTTTATTTTCTATTCACAAGTGAAACTATTAAATGGTACACTTGAACTTTTAAGACATATAAATCTTTATGAATGTTTAAATGTATTTGGATAATGATGGTTATGATGCGATATATTGTGAGAATGTAAATATTATGAATGTTTAAATGTTATTGATGATGATGGATATGATGAGACATATTTTGTGAATGAGAATCCTATGAAGGTTTAAATTCTATTTGAATAATGTTCGATATGATGCAATATGTTATGTAAGTGATAATTTTATGAATGGGTGTCGTTAATTGAATTATGGGATAATATGAGATCTATTTCTAACTTGAAAACTTTGATGTTAAAGTTGTTGGTACACAGATACTGAATTGAAATTATGGTTGTATGCAATTACATGATGATAATGCATAGAAATGTATGAGTTTGTGTTACAAACTAGTCTGCAGGTTATGGGCTATGAAATAGCCAAGGGATAATGATGATGAAAGTGGATGTCATGACCATTAGCCGAGAAACAATATGGTATGAATATTTGTATGTGAAATTATATTGGTTTGGATGCATTGCTATGATGTGTGGACCAGTGTAGGATTTTAGGTGGTGAGACCGCCCAAAACTGAATAGACGATGACAAAACTCCCAGCAACACGGTGCCACTATATATTCCATTGTAGGGTGTAGACCCTAGTCCTGTTAGGAGGGGTGGAGGCATTTCCCAATGTGTATCCTCTGAAACTTGAAGTCATGGGAGGACGATGTTAGCTCACGCTCCCCTAGACGTGTGATGATGACTGTCAGTTGCCTACTGGGGAAGCTTGGTCAAGGTAGTGACACTTCCACTTACGAGTTCTATTTGGAGTTAGGTCAATATAGTTGATGCTCCAAGATAGTCTAGTAGAGGAAGGATAGGAATGGAAGATGGAAGTAAGTTAGGGAGGAAGGATGAGTAGAAATAGTTGACAGTGTATGGGGATTTGTCTTATGTTGGAACTTATTGTTTTCCCTTCTGAAAAGAAAATGTATATACATATGAATATTCATAATTATGTAACTAAACTACAATTGTGTAAATAACATTGTTGAGCTAGATAATTGTAATTAAAGGATTTCACAAACATTTGATTGGTTTATTCTTTTATAAAATGAATAGTCTTGTTGAATGGATTGGATGCATATGGAAATTACTATAGAAATGATAGTTATTGATATTAGTACATGAACGAGACTTGTATGTACTAGCTACACATGCATTTCTTGCACATGTACACTAGTATGTATGAGTTACTTGGCTTACTTACTAATAATGTCGGTTATTTATTAGGAATGTGTGAATCATGTTTCTTTTCCCGTGTATCATAAAATACTTTAACTTCGGGACGGATTTTCTTGAAGGGTGGGTGTATGTAACAACCCTAGCTAAATGATTTCTTAAGATTTACCAAGTATAATTAATTAAATAATTAACTGTCCTAATGTGTATTAGTTAAATAATGATTATTTATTAATAATATTAATTAATTAATTAATTAATTAATTAATTAATTAGTTATTGTTTAATATATGTTGATTAATTAGTTAATTGATTGATTAACACATTTAATGTTTAGGGTAAAGAATTAAATACTTAATAACTTTTAATTCATTATTATAAAACTTTATGTATGCAGGGGATGAAGCATTGAATGGAGGGATAAGGTATTAAATGGAGGGATAAGGTGGGTGGCATTAAAGGAGGGTAGGAGGTGGTGAATGGAAGAGCATATGAGGGGGAGAGGCATTCAGAAAAGGGGACTTTTGGGAAATTTGGGGAAGAGTAAGCATTATTTGAGATTAGAGATTGTATTTCCTAGTTGGTATTTTTTGGTTTTGGAGTTTGGCTGGACTGTTATAGGGGTGCACGAGGTTGTTGGGAGTTTTGGGCTCGGGGGCCAAGAATCCTCACGGAATCCTGGAGCTAGGGAGCCGGATAGGCTCTGTTCCTAGCTGGGAGGGAGGAAAGATTCAGTTTTGGGCAGACTTCGGGCAGAGCAGCGGAGAGGACAACCAGAGATTGGGGAATTAGCATCAGACAGAGGTATGTAATTTCATGAATTTTCTATGTTATGTGGTTGTTAATTAAATTTACTTTCATGCTATTGATAAATTTAATTTATGCTGAATAATAAATGATTATAGGTTAATGATGAAATTGTACAGCATATAATTTTCTTTATTCTTTATTTTAGCATGTGCTTTATAAGGTTTTGTGGGGATAGAGACCTTACACATACCAAAGAACCATCCTTCGAGCATCTTACAGAGTTTGAAGAGACAGATCTAGAGAAGTCAATTAGAATAATTACAATTAGTTGAAGTAGTGAATATTGCATGATGGTACAGTGATAAATGGGTCAACATTATGGACAGTTGTGTAGTAGAGTCTTGGATAGTATGGACAGAGATGGATTCATAAGAAAACTTCACAGGTTCAGACATATATATGATAGTGGACAAGAGCATGGATTCATAGATTAGTTCAGAGAGTGGTTCAGAAACAAAGGAAAATGATCATAATGGATGATAACTACACAGGAAATGTCTTGAACAATGCTAATGGATTCAAAATTGACAGATATTTTTTGGACACATGCAGTGCGTACAATATTTCACATTAGAAATAGAGTAATTCTTAAAAACAACAATGAAAAAACTCCATACGAGTTATGGAAAGGAATACCAACAAATGTGAAGCACTTCAGAGTATTTGGAATCAAATGCTACATCAGAAGAGAATATGGAAGAATGGGAAAGTTTGACTCTCGTGCAGACAAAGGAGTACTTGTTGGTTACTCAAGTACAAGGAATGCATACAAGTGTTACAGTCTAAGGTTGAACAAAGTTGTGGAATTCATCCATGTAACAGTTGATGAAACAGGTGGACAATAATTAAAGGAAGAAGAAAATGAATCAATGGAACAACTTTATGAAGAAGAAGAAGAAGATGAATAAGAAGTCTACATCGAAGAATCATAATGTTTCCAGTTGTCAGAAAACGCAAATTACGTATGCAAATTGAAGAAGGCCTTATATGGTCCAAAAAAGACTCCTAAAGCATGGTACTCTAGACTGGATAAATATTTACAATAGGCAAGGTTCATAAAAGGAAGTACAAACAACAACCTCTACATCAAGGTAACTCAATATAGTATTTTATTAATTGAATTTTATGTTGATGATATTATTTTTGGAAGAAATGATGACAGGTTAAGCCATAAATTTGCAAAGGATAAGCATAATGAACTTCGAATGTCATTATTCGGAGAACTATCCTCCTTTCTGGGTCTTTAGATACATCAAAGAAACCAAGGAATTTTTATTTCTCAAACTAAGTATATTAGAGAAAGGCTAAAGAGGTTAGGAACAAAATATTGCAAACAAGTTACCACTCCTATGCAAACCAGTTGCAAGTTTAGCAAATATGATGATTCAATGTCTACACACCAAAGGAAACATAGGTCAATGATTGGTAGCTTACTATATGTGACAACATCTAGACTAGATGTAATGCAGGCAGTTGGAAAGGTGGCACGATTTCAAGAAACACAAAAGGAATCACATGTATTAGGAGTGAAGAGGATATTCAAATATCTCAAAGGAACATAAGATTTTGGATTATGGTATCAAAAAGGAAACGATATATCACTTATTTCCTACACAGATGCAAATTGGGCAGGTTACATCGATTATCGACAAAGCAACAATGGAGCAACGTTCTACTTGGGTGAGTGTTTAGTATCTTGGCTAAGCAAGAAAAAATCCTCAATATCTTTATCTACAACCCAAGAAGAGTATATTGCAGCAGTAGGATGTTGTATGTAGGTTCTAATGATGAAACAAACTTTGACATTTATACAAGTTGAGTATGATGAGCCCATTTCAATCTATTGTAATAATGCAAGTGCCATTAGTATCTCAAAGAACTAGATGACACACTCCAATATGAAGCACATTCCAATAAAGTATCACTTTCTATAGGAATATGTTGCAGAGAAGAACATCATAGTTGAATATGTGAGCACAAAAGAACAAGTGGCAGAAATATTTACAAACCCTCTTCCAAGGGAAACCTTTGAGTATTTTCTCCAGAGACTCAGAGTAATTTCTACTCCAAAGTGAATTCTTTTGAATGTTTATCTTATATGTCTTATATTTACATGAGGAAGCACTATAAAGAGAATAGTTCAAGTTGGGGGATCAATTTCAGGAAGAGTTTAGTAAGGGGGGTATCCCCAAGGACATTTTAGTTAGGGAGATTAACCCCAGATGGAAAGATACCTTTTCCATTAATGACAAAGGGGGAGATATTTATCAGATGCAAAGGTAAATGCTTGGAGAAAGAGCACAGAGGCATGGTTCTAGGGAGAGCGATGGTCACAGGGGGAGAATGTGTGATATGAATTCATTATTGCATTATAATCTTGCCATTGATGCCAAAGGGGGATATTGTTGATTAATTGGGTTGGTTTTCATTGATGTCAAACCTTGAATAAAGTCCGGTAGCAAATTACGATAGCAAAAAGGTTTGAGTAATGGACCCAAGTTTGTTTGATTTATAATGGTACGAGTTTTAATATATTTGAAGGTAAGAATATTCTAGATGGATAGTACATGTTATTCCATTTCTGGTGGTATGTGGAATGCCACATAACTCCTCACAGTTAGAGAGTTATGTCCATGTGAAGATTAAGAACCCTCATGAGTCATCTAGAAGACCCAAAAGGTCAAAGTACTCAAAGTGGTTGAAAAGAAGAAAATATTTAAATAATAAAGTGAATTGATGAGTTTACTATAAGTCAAAGTGGATACAAAATAAATTATTTAAATAATGAAGTTAATGGACAAATTACTAAGTGGACAAGTGGTTAGAAGTGGGTTATCCCTAAAATAAGGAAAGTGGTTTAAGTTGGTTAGAAGGTAAATAATAAAGTGAAGTGATGAGTGTAATATAAGTCAAAGTGGATACAAAAGAAATTATTTAAATAATAAAGTTAATGGAGAAATTACTAAGTGGACAAGTGGTTAGAAGTGGGTTAGCCCTAAAATAAGGAAAGTGGGTTAAGATGGTTAGAAGGTAACCCCTTGAGGAAGCTACATGAAAGTATAAATAAGAGGCAAAGGTCTCTCATTTAATAACCTATTGAATATAATTGAATATCTATTTTGTGAAAGGTTATTTGGGTAGGTATTATTGATAGAGAAAAGAGCGGTAGAAAAAGTGTGGCAAGAAAAGTGTCGAAGAAAAAGTGCGGCAGAAAAATCATGGCAGGAAAAGTGCGACAAAAAAAGTGTGGCAGGAAAAGTGCAACAGAAAAAGTGCAGTAGGAAAACTGCAGAAGAAACAGTCCGACAGAAAAAGTGTGGTAGAAAAATCACAGCAGAAAAAGTGTGACAGAAAAACGCACCAGAAAAAGTGCGACGGAAAAATCGTAGCAGAAGAATTGCAGCAGTGGATTCGCGACATCAAAACCACAGCAACAAAACGCTACAAGAAGAAAAAAGGGTATGGTTTTCATATGTGTAGTGTTGAATTTATGAATCAAGTTGAGGGTTTTCCTTGTAAATATGTCGGATTCCCTCTTGGGAGGCTATGGTTTGTTGTAGAGTTGATCCAAGGTAGATCTACTGAAGTTTAGTATTGGTCCATGTTTGAGGGATTTTGGTTGAGGTACATGTTGGATACATGGTTGAGACAAGTAGTTGATGAGTTGGCACATACATGAGGTGTATAGTTGGACAATTTCTAGTAGTATTGTTTACACATGGTTTATGGATGATGTAGCATACTTGTCTTGGTATATTATTAGAAGCACATTTTGATCTTGGTGATGATTATGAGTTGTTGTGATATGCTTGGTTGATGCACATCTTGGTGATATTTTTCATATGGTTGAGAGTTGTCTTGGTTATTGATCTTGGTGAGTAGGTCTGATTTGGTTGATAATATTGATGAGACAAGTTCTTGTGATAGGTTGTTTGGATAGGTTATTGTGACAGGTTATTTGTACTAGTTTGGTGCATGGTTGATGCACTTGTTTATGGTACAGGTTGAGGTATAGTTCAATGTATGGTACATGTTGGAACAAGTTATTGGTACATGTTGTTACAAGTTGTTTGGTGCAGGTTGATTGGTATAGGTTTACAACAATATATCTCATAGTGATAATATGATAGTGGTTCCATCATTCTACTTATATTTCAAGGCGGTCAGACGAAGCAATGATAGGTAGTTGTAGCCACCTTCTAGTTGTAGTCAGAGAACATAGGGGGTTGTAGCCTCCTTCCAATTGTAGTCGAAGAACATAGGGGGTTGTAGCCAGAGAATTGGAGAGTTAGAGATTCCCTCGGGTTGTAGCCTAAAAAATTAGGGGGTTGGAGCCTCCTTCTAGTTGCAGCTTGAAAAAAAAGGAAGTTGGTGCTTCCAATGAATGTAATTCTTAAAGACATATAAGAAAAAACATAATGTGGTTTTCTCCTACTTTGGGTTTCCACGTAAAAACAATGGTGTACTGTGTATGCGTATGATTGCTCATTTGTTCACTGTGGTTGATAATGATACATTGATATAACACTTTCATTTTTTGGTGAAAAATGATTGAATTTCTCTATTACTAATTCACCCCCCTCTCAGTAATCAACAAAAATTATCCTGTGCGAATAAGATTTTGGATTTTTTCCAACCCAGACAGATGACCGCCACATGCGTTTGTGTGACACTCATTCAAAAAAAGATTTGCTTCTTTGTGACTAAGACATCATCAAAGAATGCAATCCACCCCTTGATGATACAAAGTGTCATTGAGGATTATATAGTTCTATTCTTGGTGTCATATCTGTCAACGATCATCGCGAGAAGTAGAAGAAGGGCACTTCAAAGTCTGAATATGCACAAGTATATATCCATACCAGGGGTCTGAAGATGCACTTAGAAAAAGATCTTCATTAATTGGTAACTCTTTGGGTAAAATATCACCACTTTTGAATGAAAGTTCTGATATTAACTACGCAAATACCAAGGATTTTTTAGATTTCGCCGAAACAAAATCCAATTCAAACTCTTGCAAGATAACTATACATCGACGGTTTTTTCCGCCGATGACCCGTCATGTTAACACATATTGAAAGGGGTTGAAGAAAAATACGACGGTGGTATTGAAAAGTGATATATAGTGACAAAACCTTTGGACATCATGAACACTTGCAAAAGTGAGTTTCTCAACATGCGAGTAGTTAAGTTCCAGTTGAACTAGGCCTCGACTAATATAATAGATAGCGTTCTCTTCAAGTGTGTTATCTTCTTGGACCAAGACCATGTTGATTGTAGACTCTGTGGAATACAAATACAACAAGAAATCCTTTCCATAATCAGGAGTATTGAGCAAAGGGGCAGACGCCAGTGTTATAGCAAGATTTGCCTCACCTCATGCAAACTTGCTCAGAAGGCCTTTTCCATTTCCCTATGCAGACTTGAAGTCTCCCTTTGTATTTCCCAGAGCTAAAAAACATATTTTTCCACACATACACACCCTAACAACTATACAACATGTGTATATTTAGGTTACACCATTACAACCCGCAGACATTGGGTTTTGTGCTCAAAATTTAAAAATGGTGTCGGGTTTCCATGTAACGTCACTAGATCCATAATCCTTGACCTTCCATATACTAGAAATGTTCTGATTTGGCCCTTTCATTCCATTTTATGGATATAAATGGGCCTTATCCAAGCTATGGAAAGGATAATAATTCAACTTTGAGATAAAAGTTACTCTGGAGAAATCATTCACTTCATATTGAGTATGCATCCCTTTGTCCTTTTAAGTCTAAATACATTGTCCAACACCCAAGCTATTCTCTATTTAATGGAGAACCTCATTGAATATCTTATATGATATTGCATTTGGTGGAGGATTGAAGTGGTGGAGGCCCAACTGGAAGGGACTTATTTTCTTAGTTTCAAACGTGCTGACACAAAAACTTATCATTCATACACTTATGTTGATTACATTTCAATAGAAATACTATTTTCTCGCCCAATTAATGTCTTGTAAATATTTGAATTGTTAATCCATGGGAATATTTGTTATGAATATTGATGGATTATGCTATTATATGTGCTAAAGTTATATATTATCACCATTTTCATGGATATCTTGGTTGTTGAGGACAGGTTGCAGGTGTATTTCTTTGAGTCGAGTGCTCAACGATAGACTTCATTGAACGTGTGGACGAGGTAGGCTCTTTATTTTGTCTTGTTAGCATATTTATTTATATATCATACTTGATATTATAGTTTATTTATGCAGTCATTTCTGTCTGTTTTGGTTTACCCCATGCCATAGAGTGATTTTCCTCATAACATAATTGACAACCATACTGGGGAGTGAATCTTCTTTTCGGGGTTTTGAGTGTTTTTCTCCTTTGATTGCTCTCGTTTAGCTAGAGTTTCTTGTTGTCTGATTTCTTAACATCCTCTTTTCATTTTGAATCTGAGTTTCTTGGCCTTATCCTTAACTTGGAAGTGCTTCAATACATATACACAGTTTTTTCCCTGACTGTGGCATACATATGTGAGATATCATTCTGTAGGAAGCGTATATATGTGTGTTTATTATGAACAATTACATGCATCATCCTTGTTTTCTTGATTGCTGAGTTTGATGTTTGTTGGGTAAGTTTTGATGGTTTCTGAGTCTTCATAGGTCTCTACTATGATTGTTAAGTGCATGTAGAGTGATAAGAAACCTTACTTTGGTTGAATTTTTGGGCAGTTTTTATTTCTCATAATCCTTTTCATTGGTTGTCCTTGCATCCTAGGTTGGGTGTTTGCTTCTTGATATTCTACTTGATTTTTCTTTTTTTACATACAATAGGTTCTTTATATCAAGCTATTGTTCAGTCCTTGCATTTTCATTATTTTATATTGAAAAGAAAAAAAAAAAATACATTTTGTGTTGTTTTCATTTGATCTTTTGGGTCCTTATCGTTGATCTTAGTACATGTATGGAAATATTGTATCTTATTTGAAATTGCAGAATCAAATTGAAAGTTGCATTTTGAAAATCTTATCATTTATTGAGAATTGAAGTTAGGACTTTGCATTATATTCATATTCATTTCTTTTACTTGTTGAGTCATAACATCATTAGTTTCATGACCACACCTTTGAGTAAGCAAATCCACTAAAAGTAACACTGTTAAATTTAAAATTGATTAGAAACAATTTTATTTTTCAGGGTGCACAAACTAGCTTAAGATTTAGAGCCTTGGAATAGGATTTTTTGAGTAAACTTCTCCAAGGCTATTAAACTCAAAATATGTTTCTTACTAAGGGAGTGATGAAATCCATTGTATAATTGGTGACATAAGGAGGCTTCACTCACTCTGGAGTTAAGCATGAGGTCACACAAATTTAGTTGAGTAGATATCCCTCCAATACCTTCTTAGCGTCACAGATATGTCTAGGGATCTATTCGTATATGGGGGTCTTGCTAGTACGTTTACCTCTGTGAGAGGCAGTGCTTTCGAGATTTCAATATTTTTTACCCTTCCCATATGGTGGACCTAACTTACGACTATTCACCTACGCATTGGTTATATCATGGTGGCTTAGTTGCTTGACGTATGTTACTTGCATGGGTGAAGGTATCCTGATTCATATAAGAGTTAGACAACAAAAAACCTTTATGGAGTATTACCTCTCTGGGGGGATCTGACCAATTGGTTGTTAAGCCCATGAGGGCCCTTATAACTAATTCTGATACCTATGATATTTTGAAGGGATTCTCAAGCCCCTCTTGGGCTATGCATACCTAATTTAGGGAGGGAGGCCCCATTTAGCCACTTTATCCTTCTTTTGTGCATATTGGTTGTTTTGTTTATTTTTGGTGTGCTCTTTGATTGTTAGTTGGCCTTAGGATTTTGTATTGTGTTGTGAGTTTTCATTATTATGGATAGTGGAGTGCCCTTGACTCCCTCGGTTAGCACTACCAAACAAGTGGTCTTTGCTCATTCCATGGGGACAAATCCTTTTGCATTTCTAAGTGGTACGCCGAATCATGATACTCATCTAATACCTTGGGATTATAATCATTTTTTTCATGGTATTCCAGACATATCTTCGCACTTTCCATCCTCTGTCTCATCATCTTATGTGAATCCTAGTTTTGGGTCTAGGGGCATGATGCTTCCTTATTATCCCTTTTAGTTTTGTGGGAGTCATATCCCTCAACGAAATCTTACACTAGGATGTTGGAATCTTCCTTCCCATGGATCCAATCCTAGCTTCACTTTTCCAGGAGCAAGTGCTCAAATGGGAGGTCATTCTACTTATTTCATATCATCCATCGATCCTTATTATGTTATGTCCATTCCTATGAACTCTTTTCCCATGGAGGACCTCCATCTATCCTCAGGTGTTTCATCTGGAGGGAGTCGATTTTATAGTATGGGAAAACCCCTTCACGAAGTTCCTTTGTCTAGGGGAAACATATATCCTCACCTACATAACCCTTTTCATGTCTCTTTTTTCTTCACAAGCAACTTTCTTGGTGATGATTCCCTTACAATCCTTTATGAATCAGTTTGGGGGAGTATAGTTTCCTACTAGACAGAGCCATGGTGTATACAAGAACCCTTCCTAGACTGCAATTTCTCAAAACTAGTCTTTATGGGAACCTTGGTCTTAAATGCTACAACCAACCACCATAAGTCCAGTCACTATGAGTCGTACTAGCATTATATCACCAACCTCTACTAGTTTTGTTGGATATAGGTAAACAACCTCTACAAATCATATTGAATACCAACAACCAACCATTGCAAGTTATGTTGGGGGAACAACTCTAGTCACTACTAGTCACACTACACATACATCACCAACCTATGCTAGTCATGTTTGGGGTTTGTCATCAACCTATGCTAGTCATGTTGAAGGTTTTTCACCACCTCTATTGGTCATGTTGGGAATTCATCGCCAACCTCTGCAAGTCATGTCAAATATTTTATACTAGCCTCTACAAGTCATGCTGGGAGCATGCCACCAGCCACTGCAAGTCATGTTGGGGTCATTCATATGATTGAGAATCCTAGACATGTAAGACATAAGCCCAAGTTCCTTAGTAGGAATTGAAAAGGATATCACCTTATGCATTTGTGCCCTATTAATTTTCTGGTACAAGAAGCGTGGTCCTTTCCTAGGGGCCCTTCGGGTTCTGAGTCATATTTGGTTTCTCAAACTTATTTGGTTGTGTTGATGCAATATTCAACTGACACCACTCCCATTTTGGGAAGAGGTGTGTCTTTGGACCATGTTGTGTCGCGTCCTGTTCAATCAATGGCTGCGTTGATGCAATCTTCAGCTGGCACCACTCCTATTTTTCGGGATGATGCATCTCTCGACCTTGTTGTATCGCATCCTATTCAACCGTTAGTTGAAGAAATATTCACAATGATGCAATCTTTGGTCCATCCCACTCTTATCTTGGAGAGTGAAAATTCTAAGGAAGTGACATTGTCGATGCAATATTCTATCAATCCCACTCTTCTTCTCAGGGGTGATGCGTCTTTCGAACATGTCCTTACCATTTCTAGTTTTGTACCTTTTGAACAAAGGGGAATTCCACTCTCTTTGAGTATGATCCCTCCAAGTCTTGGGGTGGTTTCCTCTGATTATAATGATCTTGTAAAGCCTTGAATTCCTTCTTCTACACCCTTCTAGATAAGGGGAATTCTTTGATATATGGTAAATAAGGTAACCTTTGAAAGTATTGTATCCTCCTTGACCTGGAAATATTTGGGTTTTCCCAAGATTTTGTGAGCTATCTATGGGTTGCTGAATTTTGACATAAGTCCTGCACGAGAGCCTTGGCCTCCCCCATGTTATGTTGTTTACAATAACACCAATGAGTATGGTTTAATCTCTTTTCCGACTCTTTCAAAAAGAGAAAATATTGTCAAGTGAATTTGTCTCTTTCACACTCATAAATTGGATTTAAAAGGACGTCTATTTGGTGTAAGTTTAACCCTTTTTCAAGCCAAGTAGACTAAATTTATGAAAAAGGACATTCTTTGTTGTTAAGTTGTCATTCCATCTCATTCCCTTTATTTCACTATTGAGCCTATTGTCGGTTCTCACTTTCTCATAATAAGCCTATTATCTCAGCAGTTTGCATCATCAACCAAGTAGAGCGTTGTTTATATTCTTTGCATCTTGACACCCTATACCCCAAGAGGAAACATTCCCCTGAGTATCCATACCCTGCATGAACCTCCTTGCATTGAGCATATGTATGTTCCACTGTTGGAACTAGTTTCTTACTCACGATACTCGTTTCCTCCTCTGTATCATAACATCCATTTGACTATGAAAAACCAAAAAAATACGGGTAGGAAAAGAGTATTACCTTATGTTGGCATCAGTCATGTTGCCATTGAACAGAGAAAAAACTTTTGAGTCCATTTGTCATTGAAATTTTTTGTTTAGCATGACCTTAGGAAGCTTATATCATTACTGATAGTTTAATCCCCCGACTTGTTACTCTTCTAGTCCCTATGGAGAGTTTTATTGGTGCCTCCTGCATCACAAAGTTTCAACATTGAGTCTATGTTGCCAGAGTCATCCATATGTCTCATGTTGTTGTTAAAAGGATGTCTATCAACGTATGTTAGCCATTTCTTATAACTCTTGACTTTTCATGTTGACCATACCCTCAGTGTGTCTTAGAGTTACATGAAGTTATATTCCTATTGTGCACCCTGGTCCTACTTTCCTTATGGGTAGGTAACCTTGAAACCAACATTCGACATCTCCTCATTGGTAACTGATTGGGGAATTTCCCTTATGTTCGATGACAAGAAATATAATCACACATTGGGATTCGTGCAGTGTCTTGGATTCCATTAGCCTTATTGGTGGTTTCCTTTCCTTTGTTGACAATTTTCCTCATTGGATACTGTTCAAAGGTTCTTTTTCATGCACTACTCGCATCGGGTGCATGCAGAATATGCACAGAGTCATTGTTTCATGAATAGGTTCTTCATCCAAGTTCCTCCAAATCATCAAGCTCCCACTTTATACCTCATGTTGAATTATGAGAGATGCCTTAATGCTTTGTTTTCAGTAGGTCTCCTTCCATCAAATTCATCCCATCTATTCTAGAAACAAGACCTAGAGTCTTGTGAGTACCTAGAGGCTTGCAGTCATCAGTGGCAAGTTCTCTCACCATCGAAAGTTGGGAATACATCAATGTCTCCTGATCTATGGATTCTTAAAGTGTTCGACCTCCACACCTTTATTCACACTTGTAAGAATGTACTCAGTTCCTTGATACCTACTTTCATTATCATTAGGATATCTCGTGTTTGTTAACGGTATACCTTAATGATTGGTAATCAAATGAAGTCTCATTGTGTTCAACCTAAACTTCTTTATTCACATGATGTAGACTTTCACCTTTGGTGGATCGTGTAAAATACTTGAAGATATAAGTTCATAGTAGCATCTTTCTTGAGTTGTTTCTGTCATTCATTGCACCAATACCTATATGAATTCAATGATGATGGGAGATCAGATTGTACTCCATTCTATACAGATATCTTCATATTGGTTTTGAGACTGGTTTCACTGGGTCATGTTTGTGACTATGAAAACCTATGGCATTTATCTACTTTTGTATTTCCTATTCATAGCCATGAACAATTGTTTGGTATATTTCCACATGGATATGCAGTGTAATTCAAATTGGCAGCCATGTGGACAAAGTCATTATGGATTTTAATATTCTTATGAGAAACTAGTTCATCTAGTTGGGTCTCCATTACTCCACTTTTGGGAATTATAATGTATTTCTGCCATCACAGATAATCCTCTAACCTCACACATTAGGGTGCATCTATTATAGCAAGATTTTACTCACCTCATGTAAACTTGATTAGAAGGTATTTTATATTTCCTTATGAAGACTTAAAGTTTCCTTTTGTATTTCCCAAAGGTAAAAAACATATTTTTCCACACATACGTTCCCTAACAGCTATACAACATACGTATACGTAGGTTGCACCATTACAACCTGCGTACATCTAGTTTTGTGCTCAAAATTAGAAAAATGGTGTCAGGTTTCCATGTCACATCACGGGATCCATGATCCTTGACCTTCCATATACTGGAAATGTTCTGAATCGACCATTCAGTTCCATTTGAAGGCTATAAATGGGCCTTATCCAAGATGTGGAGAGGTGAAGAATTCAACTTTGAGAGAAAATTTACTCTGGAGAAATTATTCACTTCATATTGAGTCTGCATCCCTTTGTCCTTTTAAGTCTGAACATATTTTTCAACTCCCAAGATCTTCCCTATTTAATGGAGAACCTAATTGACTCTCTTATATGAGCTTTCCTTTGGTGGAGGATTGAAGTGGTGGAGGCCTAGCTGGAAGGGACTTAGTTTCTCGGTTCTGAATGTGTCAACATGGAAGTTTTTCATTCATACACTTATTTTGATTACATTTTAATAGAAATACTCTTTTCGCATCCAATTAATGTCTTGAAAATATTTGAATTGTTATTCCATGGGCACATTTGTTATGAATATTGATGGATTATGCTATTATATGTGCTAACTTTATATATTATCACCATGTGCTTGCATATCTTAGTTGTTGAGAACAAGTTCCAGGTGTATTTCTTTGATTCAAGTGCTCAACGGTGGACTTCATCGAAAGTCAATATGAGGTAGGCCCTTTATCTTGTCTTGTTAGAATATTTATTTATATAGCATACTTGAGATTAGAGTTGATTTTTGCAGACATTTCCATTTGTTATGGTTTACCCCATGTCATAGAGTGATTTTCCTTGTAACATTCAGGGAACGTTTCAACGTGTCAAAATAGTGATGAGTTTCTTTATCCAAATAGAATGGGACCCATTTTTTCAAAATACGCATGAACCCTTTAGTTATCTTGGCATAATTAGCAACAAAATATCGACAAAAAAATGTTTTTCCCTATAGACTTTGAAGTTGGGGAATTGTGCATGGGGGAGGAAATTGAACTATTGCCTCAATGCTTAGAGGATCACATATGATCCATTTTGTTGACATGATGAAACCCAATAATCATCTTGATGTGACACAAAAACTACAATTTTTTGGATTCAAGCGATTCTGATAGTAGCGACACCTCTCAAAGACTAGTCGTAAATGAGAAGGATGATCAGATCTCTTATAATAATGTGATGCCATATCATTGATATACACATCAACTATGTGTTTGAGGTCATGAAAATAAAACGACACGACTCGTTGAAAAGTATCTCCAACAGTCTTCAAGCCAAAAGGAATTTTTCGATATGTGAAAGTACCTGAAGGATAAATAAAATTCATTTTATGTTGGTCCTCAGGCTTGATTTGAATTTGTTTGTACCCAAGAAAACCATCCATGAAAGAAAATATCTCGCAACTCACACATTCATCAATGACCTATTCAATAAATGGGGTTAGAAAATTGTCCTTCGGGCAAGCTTTGTTCAAGTCACAAAATTCCATACATACACGGATCATCCCTTGCTTCTTTTTGATAGGAACATGGTTCGATACACATTTCGTCAATTGCACGGGGTAGATGAAACTAAATTTGAGGAGTTTTTCTACTTCAGACTTTATTACTGCTGCTTTGTGAGGATTGACCAGGTGAAGCTTCTATTGGATAGGTTTGACATCAAGATAAGTCGTGATCTCATTCTCAACAATATGTGGATCAATGTATCACATCTCCTCATAAGACCAGGAAAAAACATCGCGAAATTATTTAAACAATTGAGTGTAGATTTGATTCTCTTTGGGAGAGAAATCAACTCCAATGAAGACATTTTCCATGATGCCAGGGGTTTTGGAGATATCGATAGGAATCGTTTCAACAATAATTTCCATGTTTCCTTCAACATATATTCAATTCATAGACAGAGGGTTAATATGATAAGGGGTATCTCCATTCATGGTCGTAACAAACTCTCATGCCTCTATTCTCCTAAGATTGAGTAAGAAATAATAACTATGGTGAAGATCATCTCAAGGTATGTCTAGCCGAATAAGTTCCTCTAGGATAATCTCGTCAGAGGGAAAGACTAGGTCCAAAGGGTCATGAGTGGCAAGAGAGTATTGAGCCCAAATAGGCTTAAGAACATGATCTATCTCCTATGGGGTAGTTGGATTAGGGTTGGATGAGGCTTTCTGGAAAATCTTCTACACAACCTCAACAACAGATAAGGGCATGGCCATCCCAAGGTTCCCTACCCCTTCCATCAAAGTCGATGGGGAAGCTAAATTCCAAGGGTCGTCAAAGTAAATCATTTAAAAGATGTAACTTGAAAAATTGCATTCTTTGACTGGCCGGGGATAGCCGAAATAATCCTAACATCATTTGAAGGTGACAGATAATGAAAAGTTCCCATCAAATATGGAAACAATCCAACACCTAGGTTTATAGTACCTGGTTGTGGGTTATCAATCATCAGGACTGTGGATGCCCCCTATGAAGGGTCAGGAAGGGAGAAGGATAACTGGTCAATGGTTATAACCCGGCCTTCGTGAGGAAAACATAAGACCCAAAAAATGGTTGCTACAATCGCATTCATGGAATAAGTCCAAATCCACCCTAACAAAATATTGTAGTCAAGAGGTACATCGACTACTTCTACCTCGACACACACAGTTTTACCCTCCAACTACATGGGGAAAGAGGGAATTATACCATGTGGTATGAACGATTGACAGTCAAACGCTGTAAACAATGTGGGCGATGGTGATAAATCAGAATGGTTGATGGCCTTCCAACATGCCAATGCCATCACACATGTCGAGGCACCCTCATCAACCACTGTATGAAAAATGTTCCATGTCAACGATTTCGTGGTGTATGCCACTACTATCTAAAAAGAGACATGGTGAGGAAGATAAGGTTTATGTTCAGTAGGATAAAAAATAATTATTCCTGAGTTACTAGGCTCAACCGCTCCCACGGAAGACAACAAATCTTTTCTCTGTGAGGGGAAACTCTGGAGCACCTATAGAGAAGACATTGCATAATGAGTTTGTTCCATATCCTCCACAATGGAGTAATTCTAAGAATCCCTCGCATTTTTGTTGTGATAATCCTTTTTGAATGCACCTTTAAGGATGTGAGTCATCATTTCTCCCACTGTCTTCTCAATTTGAAGAGTATTCAATGGGTTGGAGGCTTCTTTACCCTTCTCAACAGATTCTGGCATTATGTAGTTATGATCTCTGGTCAATATATTTTCTTAGGCTTTCATCATATATATGTTTGTGTCCCTGTTATTATTATTGGGTGCGGGGGTTCCCTGACTGCCCCCAACCGCGCTCATGGATGAGGAATATTGGGTCATATTTTTCCCTTGTGGAAAAGGGTTTGTAACATGATAGGTTGTTTTTGTGCCAATATCTTCTAGGATTCCTCAAGACGAGGGCACTCATGAGTTAGATGGTCATCCGTGAAAAGATTACACAAAATCTTCACCTTTCTCTTTTCCGTTTTTCCCTCACCAACATTATTTGTAGCCTTTTTATCCCCCTTACCCTTCTTGTATTTTTGTTTCCTCTTTCCCTTGATTTATTAGTTACCCTTGAGATTTTTTGAGTGCACACTATGTACATATGATGTTTGATTTGGTTACATAGGTAGTCGAAATAGGAGTTTGGATGGCCATGATATGTTGAATCGATAACTTCTATAATTAATTAGACAAAAGATCCATGGAATTGCATTATGTTGAGCCTACTATGCCATCAGGGTGAGGCCCAAAATTCTGTTTGGATTTGTCGAGAGTTGATCATGGTGCATTGGGTAAGATCTTGTATAGCATACTAGACTGAGAGTAAATCATCTCTAGTTATTAAGATCTCATGATATTCTCTTCTTCAGAAAACACCCCAAACGTTTCTATTTATTTGGACATGCAAGGAACCAAAGACTTTCGGAACCACTGTAGAAGAAATGCAGGAGGGACCTTGACTTTAATCAAACTCTTTTTTTGTCTCCATTCTTAGATGTGATCCTAGATATGATCATCTTTCATCTGCTCAAATTTGGCCAACAACTCGGTGTCGACATCGTATCTCACTAGCAACTCAAAATGGTTCAATAAAACCATATCCAAGTCATTAAAGTAAGAATACTTCGAGATATAGATCTCGATATACCATTTCGCTTCAACTCCTATGATAGTGTGTTGAAACAAGTGCAACTGAATGGAGTCATCCTTTAATGATTTGGGTGAACAACACAAGTGAAAAGTCATCACATATCACCTAGAAATTCATGAGGATTTCCATCAAACTTATGGATGTCTGAGGGAAACTTAGTTGGCATGGGGGGTCAACATATATCATGAAATATCGGGTCATTTAATAATATCAACAAGTCTGGAAAATGAAAAGTTTCCAAAAAAGGTAGTCTTGGTTGCAATATATTTACATGAAAAGAGGGACCTGGATTTTGGTTGTAGGCACCAGGTTTCCAGGAAAATTTTGTCTATTGGGAATGGTTTTGGTAGATACCATGATGGCCCTGTCTAGAAAAAAGGGATTGCATCTAATGTTGCATCATCGACTGATTCCCAAAGTTAGATGACATGGTTTGTCCAGGGATTGCTCCTTGTACAGTGTTCCACGGAACTTGGTTGGGGATGGCCCCAGTCAACCCTCCTCGAATAGGTATTGAACCTTTCCCAGGGTTCCATAGAGTGTGGGAGGGTTTTCCCCCAATCGACATCCCTTGTGAGGGAAACAAGCCCTACCAAGGATACCCAAGACCTTGTGAAGAGTAAACTTCTATCCTTTCTCCCTGTGAATGAATGAAACCTTGCATAGTGTTTTTTGATCAAATACGCGGTTCCCCCAGTTGAGAAAGAAGACAAAGTAAAAGTGTTATTTCCAAATGCACTGAATAAATAAAATTTCATTTATCCCACCAGAGTCGTGTAGGATTGAGGTCCAACGCTCCCTCCACTAAAAAAACTATAGTTGGTATTAGGCCTGATCGACTATTGGAAATTTCCTCTGAGTGAAGGGGGTAGAGGAGGGATGTGACCCCCACCGTAAGGGATAACATTGAACGGGGCAGTGGTGCCTACAGTGACTCCATGCAAGGGAACATTAAATATCCTTTCCCCCAGACCAACGATCTGTAGAGTAGAATAGGTGAGAAATGAGTTAGAGTAAAAACCAGGCATCCCATATGAAAAGGGTGCACCCGACACATTTTGAATAGAGGGAAAATTTGGTGAAGTCGTTGAAGGAATCAAGCCACTTCCCAAAGTAGTGTTGATTTGGATAGTTGTAGTCCTGACAGGTGGAGGTGGGGGAGGAGGTACAATTCCCCCTCCTGCGATAGCCATGATGGGAGTATGAGGTCTCCTTGTCAAAGTAGAAATATTCACTTGCATCACCACTCCCTGAACAAACCACCATTCAGAAGAAGTCACCGCGGGAGGGACTATCTGAATTAGAAGTGGCGTGAATTATTCAGTGATAATAGGATTTGTTGGCCTAAAACCTTTGGTCTCAAGGTCAGAAACAATGGATTCCTTCATTGTGGGAAAGTATTCTCTTGGAGATGGATCATGTATAGTTTCCTGTGGCCTAGTAGCTTCGAATAATCCTTTGTGATCTAGCATGTGCCTCAATGGTGGTGGAGGTGCCTCCAAAGTAATTGGTGACAAGCCTTGAAGCCTACGCGAATGACGAAGCTATTGATATTCCACCTTGTAAAATTATAAAGAGACACTCTAAGGTTTATCTAGCGCAAAACACAGAGCACACACTAAAATTTCCTAAAGGAAAATCAAGTAGAAAATTAACTACTGTGTAGAACAATTACTCCAATTGACACTAGAGAAAATTATCGATGCAAGTGTAACACGAACAAGGAAACACCCTACGAGTATACTATGCAAATAGAAATCTGATGTATTCCCTAGGTACAAGGGTATACCCTCGCAGTCAACTGTGTTAGTCTGTAAAAATAGGCAACTAGGTTTCCAACTCACAGCCAGTCTCCAGCAAGGTACAGTCAACAGTCAGTCTAATCGTAATGAGTAGGATAACAAAATATGAATCCCTTCAAGGGTAACGAAGGAAATTGGTATGGAATACAATTGAGGATATCGAATGGATTCGAGGTCCACGAGGCTCCTTATTCAAATGAGATCAGTGTGATTCCCAAGAAATACCCTCAATATACAATCCCCACTACGCTTGGTCCAACTTTGGAGGGGTTATCTCCTCTACCTCTCCTTACGTGACCTCATGTTTAGCCCTTATGTTAGAGGGGGGTCCCAACTGAATCTTATGACACTAGAATTTTGACACTCCCTATCACAAACTCCAATTTTTTTTAGATGGCCTTGAAGAGTTTCCTCTTCACACCTATTTCAAGGCCCTAAAGCCTAGGCTAGTTGGTGAACCCTAGAAACAAATTTTCTAATAGATTTTAAGTTAATCATTGATTTTATGGGCTTGACTTACTCAAAGGATATGACTATGCAACTTGTGGTGTTTGGAAGAGACAAAAGAGAAGAAAACTTTAGAGAATTTATGAAAAAGAAAACTAGATACTTCAAAATGAAAGAAATGGCTTGCAAATATTTGTCAATGAAAACTCCTCAAAACAGTATTCCAAGATCCTATAATAAAAAGTTTCTAAAGAGAGATTTTAGTTTTATAATGCAAAAATTACTAAACTTTCAGGAAAAAATTTAAGAAGGAACTTTGAAAAAGAACTCTTTTATTTTTGTAAAAGGACAACCTACGCTACAATTACCAAACTAAAAGAATAATTGAAAGTTTTTTTTCTTTTTCTTTTTCAAAATGCTTAAACAAGAAAAAGTAAAGTAAAATATTATTTTCATTTTTCAACGAATAAACTTGATAAAGAGAAGATAAAACCCAAGACTCATACAAACCCTAAACCATTGTGTGAATGCAGGGACTCCCAAGAGTCCAGAGGAGGATCTAACGCTTATAGGCCAACTCTAAACCTCTAAATAAAATAGAAGAAGAGTAAGAAACAAGTTAAAACCAAATCTTTAACCCAACGAAAGACCATTAACAAATACCCTGTAAAGTTTAAGAAATCCTGAGAAGCACAAGGCTTTTGTCAGGAAAGAGGAAATCTCTTTAAAAAAAAAAAAACTTTCTAAAGCATAGAGACGCGGACTGTGCACTATGCATCCTGCATATATAAGCAGGTTGTATACTCTATAGACTACGTATGTACGTAGGATGTACCAAAGTAGGGCATGTACACCTCTTGAAAATTTCAAAAAGAAAAAGGGATTGGAAAACTAACTGGGAAGAGAAGGTTGGTAGGCACCTGGAAGGTGACCAGAGACCCTAAACTGATTCAGTAAAACTAAAAGTACCAAAAATAAATTGAAAAAAACCAATTTAAACCAAAATCTCCCACTAAGACACTAGACAGACTCCCCAGTGGAGTCGCCAATTCTTCTAGTGGGGAAAATCCCCCTATTACTATACTGGGTCTAGGTACAGTAAGAGCACTGTCATCCCTTAAAAGATAGTTTTATTCCTAATATACCCAAAAATTATTTAAAATGAAAGACAATAGAGAGGAAAGAAGGTCAATAGGTGCACCTTTGGTCCTTGCGGTTGGTGTAGACCTCTTTCGTCTTTGCAACTTCCTTGATTGCGGGTCTCCTCCCAAAGTTGACCTGCAAAAGATTAGGAAAAAAATGATACAAAGTATACGATCTCTACTTATCACTTTCAATATTCAAATATATACATAGATGGATTAATCAATTAAGCATAAAGGCACAATGTATTGGGACATGAAAGAACTCTTTTATTCAATATGAAGATCAGAAAGATTACAGCCTTCTTATCAGCAAACGCTCCATGAACCAGGTTTGGGCTCCTCTATTGTTGCTCCAAGTGCATCATTCCCATGCTTTCCTCTCACAACCAACTGATATCTTGGGAAAATAGAAAGGGTTGTATAAAGAGAAAGGGCTAGAGGGGAAGGTCAAGGCCAAATCTCAGAAAGGGCTGCAAAACTTGGGCTAAGAAGGGGAAGGGATTTTTGCAGAGTTTACTTGTTCTCTTGCTTGTTGTTGTAAATGTGACCCCAAGAACTCTTTTTATATGAGAAAAATATGGTTATTCATTTTGGGGATGGGATACAATGGGTGAAGTGGTTGGGAAACCCTCAATATCTCATAAACTTTGTCTAATTCCTTGCAATTATATATTTTTTGCAACTTTTGGAGGTAAACATAGGTTGTATAGCATGCAACTCACATATATATTAGGGATGACTAGTATGCATATCATCTGTGTACATGGGATATCAGTTCATTAGGGCACATACATTTTCCAATAAGTTTTTTTTTAAAGAAGGAGTCTCAACAGTAATTTGGAAAATTGTGTAAGTGGAAAGGCCAATGCCATGTATGCATAGGTAGGGAATTTTTGGACTATAAAACCTCCTCCCTCTCTCTCTCTCCCCCTCTCTCCAACTATATCTCCCCCCTCTCTCTCGTACATCTAACCCTCTCCCCCCCTCACTTTTTATCCCACTTTCGCTCTCTCCCCCACTCTTCCCCCATTTCTCTCTTTACCTCTATCTACACCCCTTCCCTCCCTCTCCCCCCCTTCCTCTCTCTCTCTCTTTCTACCCCCTCTCTTTGTATCCATATCCCTCCATTTCACACACTCAAACACTTCCTTTCCACCCATGATCTCTTTCTTTCTCCCCCCCCTTATCACATTCACACATTATCTCTCTACTTGCCTCCTCCCTCTCTCTCTCCCCTCCCTACGGATTTCTCTCCTCTCTTTCTCTCCTACATCTACCATATATTTCTCTCTCTCCTCATTGTTACTCTCACTCTCAATCTATATATGCCCCTATTTATCTCTCCCTCCCTACCTCCTTCTCTTTACCCCTACTTATACGTCCCTCTCTCTGTGCATGTCACTCTCTACCTATCTTCTACTCTTTTTTTCTCTCTCCATCCTACCCTTCTCTCCCTCCTTCCTCTCTATCTTTACCCTCCTTCTCTCTCTCCATATCACTCTCAACCTATATTTTTATTTACCCCCCTTCTATATTTACCTCTTGTATCTATCCCTCCCTCTCTCATCCACCATATCCCCCTCCCTTTCTCTATCTCTCTCTTCCCCCTTTCTCTCTTTTCCTTTATATACCCCCATTCCCTCTCTCCTTTATTCCCCTCTCTCTCTCTCTCCATCTGTCTCTCCCCCTCTCCATATCCCTCCCTCTCACACACTCTCTTTTTATTCCTTTCTCCCCCTCTCACACTCTCTTTTTAATCTCTCCCCACCCCCCTTTCTATCTTCCTCTCTCCCCCCCTCAAACTATATTTCTTCCTCTCTCTCCACCCCTCCCTCTGTCTTCCTCTCTCTAAATCTAAAAATATTATACACTCTCTCTTTAACCCCCCTCTATGTATTCTTATCTCTCCCTCTCATACTCACACACCATAACCAGTTTGGTACATTGCAAGGCAAGAAATGGCCTTGACCTAGACATGTCAAGACCTAGACCTAGACCTAGACATGGAAAGGCATGGAATGACCTATACCTAGACCTAGATCATAGACTATACCATGACTTAGACCTATATGATGACCATGATAGATTCCATGACGTATACCTATATTTATACCTATACCACGACCTAGATCTATATGATGACCATGACGTAGTCCATGAGTTATACCTATACCATGACCTAGACCATGACATAGACCTAGACCTAGACCTAGACCTAGAACATGACCTAGACCTATACCAAGAGCATGTACATGACCATGACCTAGACCATTGCATATATCTTGAACTATACCATGACTTATACCATGACCTAGACCCCCCTAGCTCCATCTAATATTAGGAATAACCTATACTTGACCCTTAACCCTATCCACAATCGATCCCTAAGTGCATTATGCATATACCTCTTGTTAATGGCCTCACAACCCTTGCACCCACATATTCATTCTCTAACCATTTCTCCATGCTTTAAAACACTTTCAATCCTAAGCCCTTAGGTTGGAAACTTATCCTTTCCTAGTAGGAATAAGCATGCATTCCTACTAGGAAGTTTTATGTGCAAAGAAAAATCCCCAACCTATTATATCTCAAAGGGAAGGCATGGCATGGCAATTCAAGGCAAGGAAATGAATGGCATGACATGACATGGAAATTAAAGGCAAGGAAAGGTACAAAACATTGAGGTGTGTTTGGAGCGTGGGACGAAAATGATTTCTCCTGAAATGAAAATTAAATTAATTTGAAGTTTGACGAGTGGGTGACACAAGAACTTCAAAAACAATAGGTAAGAGCATAGAGAATAAAATTACAGAGATGGGAGGAGATAAAAGTATTGGTTCTTTGGTTTGGGATAAATAAAGGAGAAAGACAATCGAGTAGAGAGGAGAATAGAGCAATAGTTTACTAGGTGGTGGAGGTAGGTAGGTATCATAATTTGTTTTATTTCTTGATAAAATATTTTACTAGAAATATGATTGAGTTTTGTTTTATTATTTCATTCATAGACGTTGAAGAAATCCAAACTTCTTCTAAATATGAGGCATGGCTCAGAGAGAATGAAGGATATGTGAAACAAAGAAGTGTATCCTTTCTTGTAAGGTGAGTGTTAAGTTTTACTTCTTCTTATAATGGAGTATGTATATGAGTACTTATATGAACATGGCCATGACCTAGACCATTAACTAGACCTAGACTATGACCTAGTGCAAGATACCAGTTATATAAAATATGTAGAACATAAATAAAATGCTAGAAATGGCAGAATAACAGTAAAATATCTAGCATAATCTTCACAATACATAGAAATGATATACGAAAGAGAAATAGAAAAAGAACTTTGATTCATAAAGCAATGTTCACAAGCCTCTTCGAGGGGGAAACCTCCAGTCGAGTAGTGCTCTGTTACAATAATCTCCAAGCTAGGGTTTTCATACCCTCGACCCTTATTTATACAAAATGTCTATCAAGAGAAGCATCTAGAGGAAGATCCTTCTAGAAGCGGAAGCTTCTATTAGGTCTTCTTACATCCACCTTATTCTATTTTATTGAAAGGCCTTATTAATATTGACCTTTATTACATCCAAATACATTGATCTACCTATGTGAGGGTTAGGACCTTAACATGTATGCCCCCTTAAAAACAGCCTTGTCCTCAAGGCTTGAGATGTGGAAACTGCTACAGAATGGTAGCTGGTTCCCAAGTGGCATCTGCTGGAGTCATATCTTTCCACTATACTAGCACTTCCTTGATGGTTCTCTGACACAGACGATGCTCACGCTGGTCCAAAACTACTTCTAGTTGTAGCCAAATGGATCCTTCTTCAACTAACTCTGGAAGGTTGGTTTGAATTTGGAACTTGGTACCAATCACCTTCTTCAAGCATGAAACATGAAAAATAGGATGTAGCTTCGACTAACTGGGCAGAGCTAACTGATATGCGACTTGTCCCACACGCTTGAGAACTTTGTAAAGGCCATAGAATTTGTGTGATAGCTTCTGAAAATGCTCGACCTTGAGGAAAGTTTGCTTATATGGTTGCAGTCTCAGAAACACCTGATCCCCTTCTACAAATTGACGTTCAGAGCGACCTTGATCTGCTTGCTACTTCATTCTATTCTGTGCCATGACCAAGTTCTCTTTAAGGGTACGAAGGATATCCTCTCGGGCTATAAGTGTTTGATCAACTGCCTGGACATTCGAGGTACCCGATAAGTATGAGATAACTGAAGGTGGCTTCTTTCCATATACTGCTTCAAAAGGAGTCATGCGAGTGGTTGTATGGTATGTAGTGTTGTACCACCATTCGGCGAGGGGTAACCATTGAGCCCACTGGTGTTGTTTTTCAGAGGCAAAGAACCTCAGATATGTTTCCAAACACTTGTTGACAACTTATGTTTGACCATCTGTTTGGGGAAGATAAGCTGAGCTGAGATGCAATTGTGTGCCTTGTAGCTTAAACAATTCTTGCCAAAAATTGCTTGTGAAAGTTGGGTCTCGATCGGAAACAATAGAGTGCGGCATGCCATGCATCTTGAAGACCTGGTCCATGAAAATTTGAGCCACCATGGATGCAGTAAATGGGTGGGGAAGAGTGCAAAAATGAGCATACTTGGAAAGGAGATCCACCACCACCATTATGATTGATTTATTCCCCAATTTGGGTAAGCTTGTAATAAAGTCCATAGAGATATCCTTCCAAATATCAGGGGGAATCAGAAGCAGTTGGAAGGTTCCTGGAGATTTGACTATTTCTCCCTTGTTGCATTGACACACCTCACATTCAACGACAAACTTACGGATGTCCTGTTTCATACCATCCTAGAAAAAAGAACATTTGACTTGGTCATATGTTTTGGCAAACCCTGAGTGCCCCGTTGTGGGTGTAGCATTAAGCTCAGAAAGAACCGTGGTTTTGAGCTTGGATTGTTTACTTAAATACAAGCGACCTTTGTATCGAAGCTCATCCTAGAGCCAGGAGTACCCTAGGGGAGTTGGAGCCTTGTTCTGCAGTTGCTGGATCAGATGCGAACTTTTGGGATCTTGAAGCCATTCCTGGCACACAGCTTGGAGCCAATCGGGTACAATGAAGGAAAGAGAAAAAAGGGATCCTTCGTCTTCATATTTCTGGGACAGTGCATCCTCCACGACATTGTCTTTTCCCTTCTTGTAAATGATCTCATAATCATATCCAAAGAGCTTAGTCACCCATTTTTGTTGTTCCTAGGGGGAAATGCGTTGTTCCAGAAAGTACTTGAGGCTTTGATGGTCTGTCTTAATTTGGAAGCATTGCCCCAAGAGATACGTAAGCCACAACTCAATGACATGAAGAATCGCTAACATTTATTTTTCATAAATGGGTTTTCCCAGATTCTTTTCAGACAATTGCTTGCTAGTGAAGGCCAAAGGTCAACCCTCTTGCATAAGGACAATGTCGATTCCTTTCCCTAAGGCATCACATTCCAACACAAAGGTATTTGTGAAGTCGGGAAGGGCTAGAATCGGAGTGGTGCACATGGTTGTCTTCAAGGTTTGAAAATATTGAGCGGCTGCTGGAGTCCAAGCGAAAGATTTCTTTTTTAGGAGAGTCGTGAGAGGTGCTGCAATCTTTCCATAGTTCTTAACGAACTTGCGATAATACCCTGTGAGGCCCAAAAATCCCCACAAGATTTTGAGAGTCTTTGGGTGCGGCCAGTCTTGCATAGCTTCAATCTTTTTTGGGTCCACCTTGACGCCATCCTTTCCCACTAGATGACCCAAGTATTCTACTTCTGAGGCACCAAAAGAACATTTGGACTATTTCAGGAAAAGCTGGTGCTGAGAGAGTAGGTGGAGAACTTGATCCACATGAGTAAGATGGTATATCTAGGTTTTTCTATATATGAGGATATCATCAAAGAAAACTAAGACAAAATGATGGAGAAAAGGGTGGAAGACATGGTTCATGAGGCTCTGGAAGGTGGAGGGGGTGTTACACAAACCAAAGGGCATGAACAAAAACTCACAGTGGCCCTCATGAGTGAGAAAGACTTTCTTGGGAATGTCAGCCTCTTTCATACATATTTGGTGATAGCCCGAGCAAAGATCAAGTTTGGTAAAGAATTGGGCACCACTCAATTCATCTAGGAGGTCATCAATGACAGGAATGGGAAAATTGTTATTGATGGTTAGTTTGTTGAGAGCACGGAAGTCAGGAAACATTCTCCAAGAACCTTCTTTCTTCAGTACCATGACAACCAGAGAGGAGTAAGGGCTCGTACTAGGATGGATGACTCCGACAAGAAGGAGTTCCTGGACCATTTTTTCAATTTCATTTTTTTGTGCAAAGGGGTGGCGATATGGACATATATTGGGGAGAAGGTTTCCTGGAACAAGGGGAATGGAATGATCATGGACACCACGGGAAGGAGGGAGTCCTTGGGGAGTGGAATATACTGTTTGATGTTTAGAAAGGAGGGCTTGGAGGTCTTGGGGCACTAGTGGGGTCTCTGTGGCTTGTATGGCGTGGAGTTGGGCAATGACACCCGAATGACCTTTTTTGAGCAGTTTTTCCATGCGATGAGAACTGATGACCTCAGGTGAACTAGCAGTGATGCCTTGAAATTTATATTGGTGGCCTCCTTGGTCGAATTTCATAATTAAGTTCTGAAAATCCATGAAAATGGGACCCAAAGTCCTTAGCCAATCTGCACCCAACACAATGTCACAACTGCCCATGTCAATAGCAAACATATGGGATTTGAGGTGGTAGTCAGCTATTTGGAGACGCACATTTTCACAGCGCCCGCCACATTTCATAGAACCACCATTAGCAATCATGATTTGGAAATTGTTGACAACACAGATGTAGCAATGGGTTTCTTGGGCAATGCGGCGATGAATAAAATTGTGGGTGTTGCCACTATCAAACAGAATGATGACCTTTCGGTGCTTGATGTAACCAATTAAATTGAGGGTTTGGGGGGTAGAGAAGCTGGTGAGAACATTGAGGGAAATGATCGGTTCCACTTCGGGAGGGTCGGAGGGAGGGTGTATGTCAGATATTTATGGTGACTCAGGAACAGGGGGAGTGTCAACATCTTCTTCCTGAATATCCTCGGAGATGGCCATAAAGAGATTTTGTTCCTTACATTTGTGGCCTGGGAAATATTTGTCATCACAATTATAATAAAGGCCTTTGAGTTGGCATTCAGCCATTTCAGCCCTGGTCAATATTTGGATTTTTAATGGGGCGGAGGGAGTAGTGGGGTTTAATGGTTTAGGGCTAGCGATAAAGGAAGGCTTACGGTTTTGAGAGGAAACAATTTGTTGTTCTTATTTATCTTTTTTGGTAGCCTCCACCCAATTCGTAGGTCAAGCCATGAGGACATGGGCCTGAATCTCCTCCTTGAGGCCACTGATAAAACACTCTCGAAAGAAAGCATCGGTCATGCCCTCTGTTCGAAAATCCAGATGCTCAAATGCAGTTATGAAGTCTTCTACTGTGCCTGATTGCTTCAATTTTGTCAGATGGCCCAAATGGTTGGTGTCAGTGTCAAAGCATTCATAAAGCTCAGCAACAAATTGGGTCCAAGCAATATACCCTTGACGGGAAGTTTTTCGCCATTGCCACCATTGCCAACATTCTTGATCTAGATGGAGAACACCATACCGGAGTTTGGCCAAGTCATTTGTAATGTTGTCGAGAGAGAAATAATGCTCCATTTGGGTGACCCAACCAGTGGGGTCCGAGCCATCAAATTTGGTTACATCCACCCATGGAAGGCGTATGTTCGTTTGAAAGTGATGGGGTTGAAAGGAATGGGAAGAAGTTTCACCTTCGGTATTTTTATGTGCATCAGGAAAAGAGTCATTGGTAGGGATCTTGAGTTTGGTGCAGAGTGATGTAAAGAAAGATTCAAGCTGGGTGGTCAGTTTGTGTTTGACTTCCACCATTGTGGATTGCACGACTACATTTACGGATGCATTTATGGAGGCATCACGGGAGGCAATAGTAGCACTGAATTGTTTCACTTCTTGTTGGGTCTCGAGTAAACCAAATTGCAAGGTGTTGAAGCGAGACTCTAGTTCTTAGCTATAGGTATGGGCCATGAGGATGGGTGAACTGAAAAGGGAGCGGGCGGGGTCAGAAAATTTTGCAGAAAAATGATATGGATGAATGTGATAAGGGATAAGAGATGAATCTAATGGAATAGGTCTCAAATAATGGTGAAAAAATTTCCAGACTTTTTTTTTTTTTTTTTACAGCTGCAACTATGGGGTTATGCTTTGGTCTGAAGAATGTTGCAGTGCTGAAATCCCCAAATTTTGAACCAGAGATTATTTACATAGAAACCTGAACACAGATGTGCATCAATAGATCTCGCTAGTTTAATTTGTTTATGTTGTTGTTTATGTTCCCCAAGGGTTAGGTATTCAAGGGTTCTACAGACAAGGGTTTGCCCTGTGCTATAGCTCTCTAATATACGTGCGGGGTCCAACAATAGTACTTGACCCAATATCTCAGGGCACTAACTAAGAAGGATAGACCGTACCCTTAGCCGTACTACCCGACTACCCAGGTACCAGAGAGTATCTTCCCGAGTGTTGTTCTCGGTGACACTATAGAAGTCTGTCGGCTCATAGGTTTATCTAAAGAGGGCTTCAAGAAATCTAGGTTGATCCATACACAAGTGTTTTCTGATGCAATACCACTCGAAGGGGTACCAACAGGGGTTACAAGGGTGGCCAACAGATGTGTGCTTAAGAACCACTTGTATTTCCTGCGTGTATGAATCCCTCAACCGCGGGTTTATGTGTGTAACAACATATCTCTGTGGCTTAAAGACACCGAAATACGTATCTACCCTGAAAAAAAAATACCCACAATTTTTGCCAAGGAAAGTGCTTTGATACCACTTGCAAGATACCAGTTATATAAAATATGCAGAACATAAATAAAATGCTAGAAATGGTAGAATAATAGTAAAATATCCAGCATAATCTTCACAATACACATAAATGATATACGAAAGAGCAATAGAAAAATCACTTTGATTTAGAAAGAAATGTTCATAGGCCTCTTCGAGGGGGCAACCTCCAGTCGAGCAGCGCTCTATTACAATAATCTCCAAGCTAGGGTTTTCATACCCTTGACCCTTATTTATACAAAATGTCTGTCAAGAGAAGCATCTAGAGGAAGATCCTTCTAGAAGCGGAAGATTCTATTAGGTCTTCTTACATTCGCCTTATTCTATTTTATTGAAAGGCCTTATTAATATTGAACTTTATTACATCTGAATACATTGATCTACCTATGTGCGGGTTAGGACCTTAACACCTAGGCCCCTCTAGCTCCATCTAAGCCTAGGAATAACTTATACTCTACCCTTAACCCCATCTATACCCAAGGAATAAGTGGAGAATTCTTATACCTCTTGTTTAATAATGATATTTTATGGATATGAACATTTACCTATGGTTTAATAATGATTTCACATGGTTTAATGATGATTAAGATACATTGATTCTACTTTTTTATTTTAATATAAGCATAATATTTTAGTGGATTCAATATTATTTATATGGAATATTTATCCTTGTTTCAAAATCAGTGTTTGACATGCCCTAGATTATGTATGACAGAACACTTATCTATATGTACTCTCACACACTCTCTCTCTACCCCCCTCCTCCCTCCTCCCTTCCCCTCCCTCCTCCTATATCTCCTCTCTCTCTCCTACATCTACCATCTCTCTCCCACATCTTTCTCTCTACCCCCCCTATTGGTATTCCTCTTCCACCATCTCACGCTCTCAAACAATCTATATCTATCCCATTCTTTATTTACCTCTTGCATCTAACCCTCACTCTCTCACTCCCTGTATCCCCCTCCCTCTATCTCCCCCACTATCCCCACCTTTCTCTCTTTTCTTCTATCTCACCCACCTTCCCTGTCTCCCCCCCCTCCTCTCTCTCTCTCTCTCTACCCCTCCTTTATGTCTCCATGTCCCTAATTCTCACACACTCTATTTTTCTTCCTTTCTCCCCCTCTCATTCTCTCTTTATTCCTCTCTCTACATCGCAAGGAAAGAAATGGATTTGACCTAGAGATGTCAAGATCTAGAGCTAGACATAGTCATAGCAAGACCTATACATGGAAAGACCTAGACCATGACCTAGACCTATATGATCACCATGACATAGACCTAGATGTATACCTAGAACATGACCTAGACAATGACATAGAGATAGATCTAGACTTAGACCATGAACTAGACCCCCCTAGCTCCATCTAAGCCTAGGAGTAACCTATACTCGACCCTTAACTCCCTCCAAACTTGATCCATAAGTGCACTATGCATATACCTCTTGTTAAAGGCTCCAAAACCCTTGCACCCACATCACCGACATCTTCGTGCTCTAACCATTTCTCTATGCTTCAAAAAACTTTCAATCCTAAGCCTTCGGGTCCTAGTTGTCCCAAAACCCCTATACATATTAATTCATAATTATGTTTGTGTTGATATTATGGTAGTTGCAGGAGGTATTTACCTCCACGTGTAAACCTGATAAGGATAGAATACTCCAGGAAGCAAGAAGAAACCCTAATGAGTTGGATAATAACCCTAGAGGACTTGTCAGCTCAAGAAGATAATTCATATTAGGTTATTAGCCTCCAAGAGAAGAAGTCGGCCATAAATAATAATATATACTGAACAGACAGATACCCAAAATGAGAAGTTGGCCCAGGCAATTAGCCAAAATTAGTATAAATATAGGAGGCCAATTCTCATTCTAGAAGGCAGTCTTAGAATTGCAGAGAAACACTTGTGTGTACTGTATTTGCCCAGTTTCTACGCAGTTTTGGAGGAGAGCTACCGTTGCAGCTGTTTCAACTAGTAGTTACACTTGGACCATCTCTTGTCTAGGGTTTGGACTATTTGATCATCTCTTGTTGGTGTGCTATCCTTGGGGAAAGGTGTGCTACCCTTTGTTTGGCTATATATCCTAGGGCTTGCTTCTAGAGTGATTCTCTGTGAAGGTTAAGGTGCTCGGAGGGTGGCTTTAGCCTATGGTTGGGTGACAATAGAGATATTGTCAATGGTAAAATAAGCACATCCACTATATTCTAATAGGTTATGGACCCACCACTTTCTTCATTCAGTCTAACTGCTGGAAGGAAACATAGACAGAAGGATCTTAAGCCCATTGAAGAACTTCCGCTAGGGTTTCCTAGTAGGAGCAACCACCAAAGAATTGTCGCTAGAGTTACTAGCAGGTGCAGTTGCAAAAACCCTAATCCTCTCGTTGAGGCACCTTAAGTGAAGGGATTGACCTAATCTCTGGAAAGATCAATGCACCCTAGCCTAGTGCATCTTCTGGCACTCTCAACAATCCAAGACGTCAAGTTTGAGTTTGTGGTCAAATCTAGGGTTTGAACAAGTCAAAGAAACCATGAATTATTATATGAAGTTAGAGAAAAGGTTAGATGGATCCTCTAAATTTAGAGCGTGGAAGACAAGGATTGACCTCATCCTTGCCAAGAATAAAATGTTGGATATTGTAAAAGGAAATATCATGGAACTAGAGTTTGAAGAAGGAAAAGAGAAGGAACCACAGAACATTGCAGTTATGGAGAAGTTCAAAGACCATGACATCAATTCCATGAGTATCATAGTGGAATCCATAAAATACCACTTGATACCCTACATATCCCATATTGACTCATCAAAGAAGATGTATGATGCCCTAACAAATCTCTTCTCAATCATAAACACTGGACAAGTTATGAGTCTAAAGAATGAGCTCCATGACATGAAGATGAATGATGATGACAACATGACATCATACTTTGTGAGGATCTCCTAGTTAAGAGATAAACTACAAGCTATTGAAGAGATCACTTCAGAGAAGGAATTGGTAAACATAGTACTCAATGGTCTTCCCAAGACGTGGGATGCATTTTCCACAAGCATGAACACAAGGAAGGAGTTTTTGACATTTGAAGAACTTTGGACTTGTTGTGCTCAAGAAGAATCAAGGATCAATGCAAAAGAGAAACCCCAAAAGAAGTATGATGATAAAGCCTTCACAACAAGATTCAAGAATTTCAAGAGCAAAAGGAAGTTTGGTTCAAGGAGGAAGTCAAATAAAGAGAAAGACATTTCAGAAGTACAATGCTTCAACTATCGAAAGTATGGCCATGACAAGAATCATTGTCTTGAGATAAAGAAAAGGAAGGAGAAACACAAAGCATCAGTTGCTGAAGAAAAGGAACCTACAAAGAAGACTAAACAGGAAAAAAAAGACTTCTTCTTCTTAAGGTAACAATACTATTCTTAGTTCTTGTACATATCTTGTTTGCATCGTCTCTATACATATATTGTATATCTATCTCCTGGAAGATAATGTGTTCCAGGAAGAACTATACCAATGGAAGAAAAAAAAGATAAGGATTGATATCATTAGATAATACATGAAAGAATGAAATACATCAAACAAATCATGTGGAAGATATTTCAAGATAAGTTGAATCAATCATGAAGATACCTAGAAGAAGCAGAGACAGAAAGAAGTCAACAATCGAGAGGAAATTGGAGAAAGACTTATGACTTTTTGTAGAAGACAACAAGATGGAAGCATGGACTCGGCTAGATAGAGAAAGCCAATTATATATTGTAGAAGAAAATAAAGATACAGACAGAAGCATGGAATATGTTAGATGGAGGGATTCAATTATATGCACTCTTACATGAAGCAAGGATTAGGAGGGAGATAATCCTATGATACATTGAAGATGATGAAGTATATATCCATGGTAGTAACCATGAAATATAGTACATGTTCAGTTCAATATTAGAAGAAGTCTTCTTCGAAGAGAAGCCTTAAAGTATCCCTAGTTTTCCATCCAGATTTGTGATCCTATGATAAAAGAAAGAAGTGGAATCTTTAGGTCATGGAATCTATAAGAAACTCTATGGACCCAAAATCTAAATAAAAACACGAGTAAGAACATGAAGACTCCAAGAAAGAAGAGAGGCCTGAACAACCGTTCGTTGTATTGAAAATCACAAGAATACCAGCCTAATATGAAATAAATCAAGAAGAATTGAAATTTGTGATGAAGAATAGTATACAAAAGACTTATGAATAAAAGCATTGAAAGATCTAGAACTAGAGGTTCTCCTAGATGGAGGGAGAAGACTATGATGATTGCTCGTTTCGGTAAACCAAACATACCTCTACATGATTCATTATATCATCCATAGGTTGGAGTGCTACATCAATATGAATGAAAATATTGTTCTCCAGAGAAATAGAACAAAGAGAATATGAAGAGAAACCTCAAGACCTCGAGGCATACCAGAAAGAGACCCTTGTATACATATGGAAGAATATAACTTGGTGAAGAACGTCCAATGCACAATAGAAGTGTGGTGAAGATTCTCTATAATAGATATATTGTATCAAGATGATTACTCAGTAGATCAGATCTCATGATGAAAGAAGAAGTGCCACATGGATATGTTCCACTTTTCCAACAGTGATATACTTTATTGATCTGAGCTACATGAAGCCTTCAAAGAAGACCAGTACTCCATAACAAAGTACATTTGAAATAAAAAATTACATTATCCATGATGAAGTTCAGAAAGGAGAAAGAGGTTCTCCATTACATATCTCCACAGATGAGAAGATAAACTGACATCTTGGTAAAGATTCTATCCAAGATGACAGAGTTTGTGTACTCAAGATGGAGCTCATGGAGACAACTTCCCTATTGAAAAAGGAATAGATGACTCCTAGGTTGGGAGGGAGCACTGATATGTATTGATTTATGGACAGTCATTTTTCAGTTCGAAAAATGCTCCAGGATGAGAAGTTTCCTTTCCAGTTCGGAAAGTGGATTGAGATTTCTGATGGATAGCAATTTCCCATTGTGGTTAACATGGGAAATGGTCCAGATTGTTGATGTATCATAGACATCGAATTCCCATTTTGGTTAACATGTGGAGTGGTCTAGGGCAGTCTCTCTTCTTGAGGGTTACTCAAGAAGACTGGCTTTCCTCATCGAACAACAATTTCTCATTGTGGTTAACATGAGGAATGGTCGGTTTTGGAGGTTGATATAGGACAATATTTTCCTCTTGTGGTTATCAGAGGAAATGGTCCGGACAATCATTCCTTAGGGTTCATATATTTTCTCTAGGGTGCACTTTGATTAGTGTAGGAGGTATGGCCCAGGGTGGGGAATGGTCTAGGCTCAACAATCAGGGACAAGAATTCCTTAGGGTTTATACATTCTCTCCAAGGTGCACTTTGATTAGTGTACGAAGAATGGCCCAGTGTGGGGAATGGTCCAGGCTCAGAAATCAGGACAATTATTCTTCCTTGCTTGAGAAGAATTGTCCAGATAGATCATCATTGATGTTTTAGCTTTTAAGGGCATATATTCTTTCATATCTCACATATGTGAGTGAAAGATTGGCCTAGATGATTCAATTTATATCATAATATTGTTTCTATGAAGATTGATATCAGATGATTGTTATGAATATTGTATGATAGTAGATGTATACTACTGTGGTGGATGTGTTCCACTATTCGTGACTATACATTATTGATCAAGTAATTGTTTTCTACTTGGTGTGGTAGTGTACCACTGGATTATAGTTATGGATAGACACAATTGTGTTCTATTTTTTTTTTTGTTCTGATTACCTAGTCTGTCACTAGTTTGGTAAATAATTATCAGCTAGATGAATGATGAATAGAGATTTTCCAGACATAAAATGGTTCATAACATTTACTCTTCTAGATTAGAAGAATGGATCTTGTATCACTTTATGGAGTGAGCATCATGTCTGATTACTCAGATAGAGTATGGTTTTGAGAGATGATGCAGTTGATAATGATGATGGTGCTCGTGATCTATTCATGATCTAGTCTATATAACTATGTTGATGTTACCGGGTGAATGGTATGTTTTGTGCTCAAGACCATTATCTGTAATACTGCCCTAGCTAGGAGGGAGTGTTGATATTATGGTAGATGCAGGAGGTATTTACCTCCACGTGTAAACTTGACAAGGATAGAATACTCTGGGAAGCAAGAAGAAACCGTAATGAGTTGGCTAATAACCCTAGAAGACTTGTTGGCTCAATCAGATAATTTATATTAGGTTATTAGCCTCCAAGAGAAGAAGTCGACCAGAAATAATAATATATACTGAATAGAAAGATATCCAGAATGAGAAGTCGGCCCAGGTAGTTAGCCACAATTAGTATAAATATAGGAGGCCAGTTCTCATTCTGGAAGGCAGTCTCAAAATTGCAGAGCAACACTTGTGCGCACTGCAGTTGCCTAGTTTCTGAGTAGGTTTGGAGGAGAGTTGTCGTTGCAGCTAGAAGTTACGCCTAGACCATATCTTGTATAGGGTTTGGACTATCTGATCAGCTCTTGTTGGTGCACTATCCTTGGGTAAAGGTGCACTACCCTTTGTTTGGCTATCTAGCCTAGGGTTTTCTTCCGAAGTGATTCTCTGTCAAGGTTAAGGTTCTCTGAGGGTGGCTTCGACCTATGGTTGGGTGACAATAGAGATATTGTCAATGGTGAAATGAGCACATCCATTATATTCTAACAGTCCAGTCTATAATATATGATATATCCATTGCATTAAGAGTGCGCATTCACTCTCGTGACTTGAAATTCTTGTGATTTTCTCTCATCCATGCCCAGTATGAACACGCGTGCCTTCCTAGAATGCGCACATGATTTACTGCGCACACATTCTAGGAACATGCATGCATTCCTGTTGGGAATTTTCTATGCCAAGAAAAATGCTATACCTCATATATATCAATCCCAACATCTACATGCCCGAATTTTTCACACAAAAATAGTGTGCATAGACACGTTTTTTCTATTTTAGTCTTGTTGTTTAATTCATAGATAATTTTGTGTTATTGTAAGACAATTGTGGGAAGATATGGAAGACAAATTTGTCCAAGTGGAATTGGGATTGTTGGTTGTGTCTTCTCCTGTCTTCTTGGAATTGGAAGACAATTTTTTCTAATTGGAATTGTTAGTTGTGTCTTATTGTGTAATACCATGAAATATTTTTCCAATCAAAATTGTTAGTTGTGTCTTCTTGTGTAATACCAAGACAAATTTTTCCAATTGAAATTATAATTGTTAGTTGCATTTTCTTGTATAATACCAATACAAATTTGTCCAATTGGAATTGAAATTATTAGTTGTGTCTTGATTTGTAATAAAAAGAAATTTTTTTCCACTTGGAATTGGAATTATTAGTTGTGCCTTCTTGTGTAATACCAATACAAAATTTTGGTGGGATTATTGGAAGATGATTGTTTTCTTAAAACATTGAGAATTGATGGACTCGAGAAAGAAATTCCTCAAGGAAAATGAAACCCATCTAAAAGGTAGAAGAATAAATAGAAAATGAAAAGTTACGTGTGTCAAAGCGTAGGATTTCAAAAGAGGGAAACACAATTTTTAGCAAAATAGATTTCATTGTTGTTTCTCCTCCATCACAACAAGCAAAGTGTAGGAGTTCAATAGAGACCGGTCCATGCAATATCTCATCAAGAAAAATTGTTGTGGAAGAATAGATGATGGACGATTTTCTTAGAGATGATTATATAATGGATGGAATTAGAGAGGAAACTGGTGCACAACATTGTGGTGAAGAAGTTTTTGTGGTGCAACCTCTTGTTGGATAGTTAGACATTCAAGAAACTTTTCAATATCATGTCCACTCTCCTCCCATATTTTATCCACCAATGATTGAAGGGGAAATAACTACAACATTGTTAATTCCATAGTAGGGAGGTCAAGAGTACCATAATAGGGGTTCATTGTCCCTACCTATATTGAGAATGCCTAAACAAATTTAGCCGGATGAAAGTGGTCTAGCATCACTTGAAGGTAAGTTAACTACCACACTATTTTTTATGATTCGTAGAAAATCATTAAAGAATATTTTAAACCAAAATCTGATGCCACTAAATGTCAATTATTTTTGGCTTTGTTAAAATCTACAAGTTTGAATGTTGTTAGGAGAAGTTTAGGCATTAAAACAATCAAAAGTTTAGAAACAAATAATCATATTGTTAGAAACCTTGTATATGATTTTCAAAGAATTGGTAAGAAATATAGTTCTAAGGAACACAATGAATCCCAACGTGTCTTTTCATAATCAATTGTTATCAAGATCACAAGAAAACATTGTTTTCTACAACAAACCTCTCATCCCATGAAATGCAATATCAAAACCCTTGTAAAGTATTCTCATATATGAGATATACTCGACAAAGGTGGCCCAATATATTTGTGTGCCTTCACTGATAGGATACCTTTTTTTTTAAATGAAGTTAATTGGAGTAATTAAGGGGCTAGTACAAGATTTATTGCATGAAAACACTAGGCACTCTTCCAACAAAAAATATGTACTAAAATTGAGAAGGGAATCTAGGACCATCAACCCCATATTAAACACTTTCTTGACATTACACAAAAAAAATTGTATGAGAGATACAAGACAGTAAATAGTGCACTTAACTTGGGACAAATATCTTTCCATAAATGCAAGCCTTGGTATGTTCGAACAAACGAAATTCATAAAACATGTTGTTGTAGATATCACATTGAGTATGCTTATTACTATGACACACACACACACACACACAAACAAACAAACACACACACACACACACACACACACACACACACAAACAAACAAACACACACACACACACACACACACACACACACACACACACACACACATATATATATATATATATTCGTGTTTTTCATAACACCCTTTTGTCGGAATGCTCAATTATATTGTTATTGTCATCATTTAGAGACTTTATTTACAACATCTTGTGTACAAGGCCATAAGATTGCACATTTGATTAAAAATATTTCTTAGATGGGACATGCACCAGGTGTGGTGGAATGGCATTACTAAGCAAGTGCATCCATGCAAGCGATGAGTATGAATTAGGAAGGAAGGAGGTTGCCTTGCAAAGCTTTAAATATGTCGCATATGATATTGACGAAGGGAAGGAAAGAAAAAATATATAATTGGTGACTTCCCAAGTACAAGTATGTGAATTCATGAAGGACTTCATTGAAAAGACATGATAATATGTTCGACCTATGCATCTGGCTCGATGACAGTACGAGCATTTTATAATATGAAAAATACATTTCCCATTGGTATTGTGTTATCAATGGTTTATTTTTTTGAGAAATACACCCTTCAACCACAAAATGAGATTCAAGGTCAATATTATCACTCCGATCAGGCACTCCGATCAGGTAAACATAATGTTCCATGTCACATACAAGCATGGCCCAGATAGTGATGAAGATTTTTTTTTATTGAAGGAGTATCACTTCTACATAAGGGATGATCAGTGCCATGAATTAGCCTACGTAAAACATTGATTTCAGTTGTTTTACAATCACCTTAAGGATAAGAACATACATATGGATCAAAATTTGATTTGGTCAGATGGTTACGAAGTTCAGTTAAAAAATGATCGTGTATTTAAATGGTTGTGTATGTTGCACAAAAAACTCAAGGTACCACACATTTGGAACTATTTCAAGTATGGGAATAGGAAAGGGGAGAACCATGGAGCAGGAATATGCATAAAAAGAGTGTTACACATGCAAGTAATGAATTTCACAACTACTTTTGTCATTCAAGATGCAAAATCCGTTGTTGAATGATGTTCTTCAGTAATGGGAGAGGTAATATGAGCCCATTTCCAATCACACAAGAAAGAACATGTACATAGAATTTTTTGGGATGTGGTTGATATATATCAATCATAGTGGTGTGAATGAAAAAAAATCTAGGGAACTTGTGGATTCCATTGAGTTCAAACATTAGCCAATGCAATAGTTGAAATATCGATGAGAAAACTATCTTGCTTCTGTGGTCCATGTAGAAGTAATGAATGGGACGATTGTGAATCAAACTATTAGGTTGATATATGGGATCGTGTATCACCCTCGATTGGTAAAGGTATAAATATGGAATTATCCCAGTTGGAGGAGGATCGATCAGCTATTTCAACATATTATTATCCTGTCTTAGATCTCGTACTGCCAGGTTCATTGAAACCTTTTATTAAATTATGAATAATAAGCATCAATGTCTTATGATTTAGTCATTTAATGGACTCACATGTTGGAACTCCATGTTTTGCAGGGAACATATACGGAATGGTTTCCCCAAGAAGTAATTAATGGGGCACTGATTATTATCTAGCACATTGCTTACATGGAAATTAGACCCTCATGTAATCAGTAACAAAATCTGAAGGCATTGAATTTTCGATTGGGTCGATGGTTATTAAAGGATAATATATTACACAAGATGGGAGAACACAGAAGAAAGGTAGTTATGTATATCGATATTATAGACTAGGTGAATTCATATACCACTTTACAAATAATTCCAAGTAAGAACTCATCAAAGGTATGATACTTCTTTCGTTACTCTGAGCACAAGAAGTTAATGGAGACCATCAATATTAAAAGTGATCATGATGGTCTACTTGAAAGGCATGGAAAGGCAAGTTATGTCAAGGCATGGCATGGAAAGGAAAGACATACCATGGCATGTAATTGAAATGAAAGGAATGGGATAGAAAGGCAAGGCATGTCAAGACATGGCATGGAAAGGAAAGTGTAAGGTACCAGATCTATTATGATAGCCAAAAACAAAAATATTGCAGGGAGTAACAACATAACAACAATGTAGTGTAGCTAGAGAGGTAGTGGGGGGACCAGAAGGCCCATAGTAATAATAATGGATTCCATTCAATGTAATGTGGACTAGATCCACTATATTATGAAATAAGGCCCACTATGGTATTTATATATAATAAATGTAAGAGCACTTACTATAAGGTTATACTTCTAGAAGGATCCTCCTCTAGAATGCTATTATGGGGTTGGTGGCACTATATAAAGGGATTCAAGCAATGTAATGGGGTGTGAAGAAGAATTATTGTATTTGGATCAATATATTAATAGGAGGATCCTATTGCAGAGAATAATAATAGAACAACACAATATATGAAACCACAACACCAAAATAATACCTTTATTAATAGGAAACAATGTCCACTTACCTCTTCAATGGGGGAACCTCCAACAAAGCAACACGCTATTACAATAATTATCAAGAATTTTTTTATCATACCCTCTACTCCTATTTATACTAAATATATCTACCCAAAAGAACAATCCAGAGGAAGATCCTTCTATAAGTGGATGCTTTTATTAGGTCTTCTTAAATTTGACTTATTCTTCCTTATCACCAGGCCTTATTAATATAGAACTTTATTACATGGAAATATATTATTCTGCCTATGTTAAGGGTTAGGGAGGTTATGTCCCTAACATAAAGGCATGGCTTGAAAAGGAAAGGCATGACATTGCATGAGAAGGAAAGGAAAGGCACGACATGGAATGGAATGGAAAGAAAAGACATGACAAGACATGGCATGGAAAGGAAAGGCAAGGCATGACAAGGCATGACATGGCATGGCATGGAAAGGATGGAAAGGATTTCCTACGGATACTACTAGGTTTTCTAGTATCTTAAACTATCCCCCCTTGTACAATACAATCATCCATCAGATTATGTCTCTTCCAAGGTATATATATATATGAAGGATAACAGGCTTGACTCTCCTATCAGATTTTTATGTTAAATAGGGAGATCTAATTTCAATTCTAAGGAATTGTTTAGGTCCTACCCTAGTTTTCCTCTCTGTCGGTTGCATGGGACAAAGGTAGTCATAGGATAGGACTCAATAGAGCTGAGTAAAAATATATTGGGAGTACGGTCCTTTGTATGAGGCTTAGATTTATTCATCGAATCAAATCCCATATATTTAGCAAATTTGTACTAAGTAATATGAATCTCGTGCTATATCTTATCTTCAAAACCACTTATTAAAAAGGAAACTTCTAAATATGGTATATTAGAAAATGGAATATATTTCCATCAAACCGCCTCCCTAATTTTTTGATCATCTCTATCCATTTTTTTTCAATTCTTTGTCTATGATCCATTTTTCCTCCCCAATTATTATAACCCTAAATTGCACTAGACATTCATATCTGGCATCAAGCCATCTTACTTGCTATATTTTCCAAGCCACCACTGAACAAATATTCTAAAAAACCATATTTTTGAAGTTGTTTGTGCCATGCACCATTACTACCCATGTACACACACTTGTTGCACCACTACAGCCCGCGTACACTCACAAAAAGCACAAAAAATGAAAATCGCAAAGGGATATAGGTTTTCAATCCGTTACCTAACCATTTGACTGCTCATAGCCAGTCACCCCAACCGTTACTATATCTTTTGGCCTATAAAATAAAGTGTTGGGGTCCCGTTCCAAGAAGAAGCACAAGAACAAGAAACTATAAGAATGCATTCCATATAAGAATTAGTGGGTTAGACATCATAACAAAAATGTAAACAAATCATAAAGATTTAAGACATCATTTGGTGGGACGGAAAAAGTATTTCTTTATATTAATCTCACAAAAGTCATTTACAACATGAGACTGACAACTTCTCCTCGAACTCGGTCCTGGGATCCTCTTCACCATGCACCAATTGCTTCCACGTATTCTTCTCCTCTTCAACTCACTCTAGGGAAATGGAAAGGTCTTGCAATGGAGTTAAAAGGAATTTTGTCTCAAACTCACAATGTGGTTGCAAAATATTGGGGCAAAGGGGGAATACTAAAATGGGTAGAGTTTCTATGCTCTCGTGCTTCTTCCTGGAATGGGACCCCAACACCTTATTTTTTAGGCCAAAAGAGATATTAACGGTTGGGGTGACTGGATATGGGAGGTCAAATGGTTAGGTAATGACCCGAAAACCTGTATCCCTTTGCGATTTTCATTTTTCACACTTTTTGTGAGTATACACAAGCTGTAGTGGTGCAACAAGCATGTGCATGTGGGAAATAATGGTGCAGGGAACATACACCTTCAAAAATATGGTTTTTTGAAGAGCTATTCAGTGATGGCTTGGAAAAGATAGCAAGTAAGATGGCCAGATGCCAGGTATGCATGTTTGGTGCAATTTAGGGTTATAACACCAATCCTCTCCAACATATCGTTCATGGTTACCTCTTCATGCATATAATTCTATGTAAAATCATTGGAGCTACCAAGGAAGTTACCTTTTTTAGTTGGATTTTTTTATACGTGACATATGATCCATCTCTAGAATTTTCATCACTTCAAGATTTTCCCATTTTTAAATCCTACAATTCACTTGACAATCCTACAATCCCCCCATTCCCTTGTTTCATCAAACCATGGATACTCCTCCTTCCACCCATGGACATGACAAATCATGTATTTAAATTAAATTATCATATTTACTAAAATATTGCATTATTTCAAATTCTTAATTTCAAGTTCTTCAAACTTTGAAAGGTTGTCTATGATGTTAATCTCAACTAATATTTTGGGCACCACCCTATTGGCCTTTGAAAAAAATACTTTCCTCCAAATTAATGGAAGACACTATCTTATTAAAAATTTGAATATCATTATTCCACAATTAAAGGGGATGAGCCTATAGTTTAGACCATATTGGGTGTGTCATATTCCTTTTGAGCCTTGGATTGAAGCACCATGACCACTTCCATAAAAATAGAATGGTAGACCCCAATACCGCCTTCCATTTAAAATATTCTCTACATAAAAACCATATGTAAATTTGAAATTTAGTCATGCCTTAGTAATAACGAGGAAGGTTGGAATATAATAGGCATATAACCTATTAGGGTTATCCAAACCCTATTTCCACAACATTTCTTCATAAACAGGGATGATTTTAAGGATGGAAATTTGTTTTAAAATGTAGAAACCTTGGCGAATCTTACTAATCCTTCATATGTCAACTATAAATGTTTAACGATATTTTTGTAAAAATATTTAAATTTATAAGGATTTTATATAGTTTTTATAAAATTTTGGCAATTTTTAAGGTAAAATCATTTTATCAAATAGAATATGGGCGAATAATTTTTAAAATAGTGAATCTCGTTTTTGGAAAAACCATGGAAAATTAGCCCATGAGCGAAATTTAGCCCCTAAAATCATCCATGCTCATAAATAATACTATCATAAAATCACATCGTTAGTTATTTCTCTTGTGGTGAAAATAAATCATCCATCATAACACAACCATCCTTGAGCATATGTTTCACTTTCTCCACTCTAATTTGTACATACTTTGTTTTTCCTAACTACCCTCACTAATATCTATTTTATCCTTTCTAGTTGACTTATGTCTTGTGTAGTGCAGCCTACTAGTTCCTTACAATTTACCTTTGTACACCCTATTCCTTAATGATATTTTAGCCACCATTTATAGCCCTCGCCCACTTGATTCTCACAATGGAATAGTTTAGTAGAATTTCGGTGAGTGCACAAAGGAGGGATTATTCTATTTTAGATGATAGTTGTGTTCTAGGAATTTTTAAATGTAACAACCTATATTTTGGCCTTAGAAGGTTAAAACTTTGATTTTTTGCTTCTCTTAGTGATTCTATGATTAGTATTTTTTTTGGTTTAGTTAGAATCATATAGACATTTGATATGTATATATTTGAATCTATTTATGTATTGCGGGATATTATTTTTAGTGTTATGTGTTTATTATGATGATAGTTTTGTTATTGTTTAAACATGAAAATTGAAATGTGGATACTATTTTGAAATTGTGTTGTGAATGTATAATAGATGCAAGGCATGGTGTGAATAAACACACATTTCTTAATTGAACATTAATACATATAAGGATTATCATATGAAATTTGTAATGTATATGAATGGATATGAGATATGAAATATCCAAATGGCTATAGATTTGGGGTGACCAATACATGGAATGACATGGAAAGGAAAGACATGGCATGGAAAGTCAAGGCAATGAAGTGCATGTAAAGGAAATGCATGGTCTGGAAAGGAAAGGAAAGGCATGAAAAAATATGGCATGGCAAGGAAAGGTAAGGCAATGCAAGGCATGGGAAGGAAAGGCATGACAAGGAATGGCATGACAAGGCATGGAATGACATAGCATGTCATGGAAATGAAATGAAAGGAAAGGAATGGAATGGAAATGAAAGACAAAGAAACACATGGTAAGGTAAGGAATGGAAATGAATTTTATCGCAAGGCAAGACATGCCATGGCAGGGCATGTGTTATCACCGAAATTTCATCTGCACATGGCGACAAGAACTCCACATCATCAAAACAACAATGAAGTCATTCATGGCACTGAATTAATTTCATAGCAGTCCAGAAGGGTCAAAAACTATACAAAGTAACTCTGCACATGCACAGGACAAGAACGTACTCTGCACGCATGCACGCACGATGTGTGACTGTCAACGACAAAACCCGCACACCTGCTAAAACGATGCATTTATGATTTGTCCGGCCTCTCAACCACTTACGGACCGGCTCCCAATCTGATTTGACTCTCAAATCCAAGACGAATCCGCAGGGTAGGCGGGTTAATGACCTAAGGAAGCCCTAAAGGGCCCCTTTTCACACTTTGAAGAGGTTACATAATCGCCCAAGGATATGCTATAAAAAGCTGTGAAGATGCATTATTTTCGCAAGGAATTTCAGGCATTGTTATGCTGCTCAGATTGTTAAGGACTCATTCTTTAACGATAACACATCGACAGCATCGTTGGGATTTCTTTCACTTCCATGCTCAGTTCTTCTCATTGTAAGGAAAGAAAACTTTGTGAGGGCCTCAAAGAGCCTTCCATTGGGGGAAGAAGGAACCACAGTTCTCTTCCTTCATCGTGCTCCGATTTCATCAATTGACCAGCTCAAAACCATTGGTGACATCTATCTTTTTGTTTTTTGGTGTTTGTTGTTTCTTTTCACAGTTTTAATTTGTTTTCAGTTGATATTAGCTTGTAGTTTGTTTTGTTTCCTCTAACCCTTTCCTCCATAGTTGTCGTGCCCTGCAAGACCCAACAGGGCATGCAAGCACCCTCGATTTGCTCACCAGGTGACGAATTGGGTGCGAACAGACTGGCGACTCCACTGGGGATGTTAGGTATCAAATCCTCCCTCATTTGGGTTTATTATGTTTTCCTTTTGGTTTTATTAACTTGCAGGGACACAAACCGGCCTCCGCCGACCTGCTAACCAGTCAATTCACAGGAGAATTGAGAGAAATCCATCCAGAGTTTCTTTCTCGGTAACTTGTCACAAACGCACGGGTATTCCAGCCTACAGACATGCATCTAGCATGCATGTGCCTGAGTTACATTTGTTTTTCCGTGCACATGCGCTTTGGTTTTCAACAAGGTCAGCGCGCAAGCACCATATGCGCCTCTGTCTACACTACAGGCTGCGCATCTGCACTAAAATTCTCATTGTAAGGTTTTGGATGTGGGGAAAGTCATTTTCCTTCTTAAGAATGATGATATGCATGATCTAAATACTGCACCACTTAGACCCCTCAACTTATAAAGGGGATAGTCAAACAAACATAGGCACTTAGGTGGATAAAAATCATTTTCCCTTATTTGCTTTTTGCCATGTAGATGGCTTGCTTTGATTTATAATCTAAGGAACACATCAATTTTAATCACATCTAAATCACATTTGGGACTAGAAGTTGGAGTAGCAATCCTTGAGTATGCTCTTCTCTTGCGCAATCAAGCGATCTTGAGAATCAGAAAGA
>ML780033.1:1780990-1880840 GCA_009831015.1 Picea engelmannii | reverse complement strand
CAATCTAGGATAGTTTCATGCTTTTTCTAGATTAACTCACACATAGGGAGTTAAAGGATAGTAATGGACCACATGTCCACATGCTAGTTTCCTAGGGCTTTTAAAATTTCGCAAGGTTGTACCAATGACATCTAGCTAAATAGATAATCACACTTTTGTAAGGACCAAGCGAAGTCCACATGCTGCAAGGTGACATCTAAATAACTAAAATTTGGTACACTTTTCACTCACACACAAAAGTCACTTTCTCACTCACATAGCCTTGTCTCGAAATGTGGTGGTCTAAGTAGGTCTCCTCAAAAGGGATTCTGAAAACACACCATCTTTTCTTGATAGGACTATCCAATCCCACTTCTAATCAAACGAGGTTGGTTTTCACCCCCAGCCTCACAAAACAACTTCATCTAAAATCTTTCTAAAAAATCACTAAGTTTTCCTCCACAGGAGGTGCCAAAAGAAAATTTTAGTCTAGGTAGGATTTCGGGGGTAGGCATCCAAAAAACCCCCTGTTATCTGGTTCTCACATTTTCAAACATAGAAGTTGACGAATAGGGAACTTTTAAATCCTCCAAGTCCAGTGTTCCAATCACCATAAGGCAGGGAGATACCTGTGAAGGGTCGAAGGCCGAGGTCCGGTTGTTCTATTCGTCCCCCCTTAAGGCACCCACCTCTTGGATGGGATCCAACCCGTGACCCATTTCTTAGGCCGAAAATCTAAATGTCGCACTTGGACCGAGGTACCTAGTGACCAACTTTAGGAAATCTACCCAGGTGGCGATTGTGGGCTGCAATCACACCTTGATTGGATTTTGTGTGGCTATTGGGAAGTATCGCCAGCTCTTTCAGGATATTGCCCCCTCTACCCCTCATTATACCTAGTTATTTCATCCTTCACTAGTATCTCTTCCGGTGACTTCAGACCCCACGGTTGAGTACTATTGGAAGGTCCAGTGCTTTTGAGAGGAAGGACATTACGTCTTCTAGGACACAAGCATTTGCTTTCTTTTGATTCCCCCGCACGGACAAAACCCTCTTACCCAGATATATGTTTCTTTCTCATGTTATTTATGATGCACATCTGATTACAATTTGATTTAGATATATATATTTTGTAAACATTCAACACAAAGGCTTTTGGTTTCTATATTTCTCCCATCACTTGTTGCACACATTCACACAACTAGTCTGACATCATAGGGGAACCACAGAACCCTCGTCGTTCACGACGCTTGCTCAACCTTCCTCCTATCTTAGGGGGAGTATATGGTCGTACCTTCTCATTGGTACCTCCTTCACACACTCCTGCGAGTGATACCATCTTGGGATTAGATTTTCTTGGTTCTACATTACTTGGGTCAACTTCCCAAGGTCATCCATCCACTCACTCTCCTTTACACGGAAGCAGGGGACCTACTTCCTCTCAAGGAGGGAGCACCAACCCACCTAGTCCCCATCGAGGGTCAGGTTCACAAAAAAACATGGCTGGAGCTAACCCTCCCCCACCACTACAGATGCCATACTTGGCCTCTCTCAACATACCGGATCTCACCAAACTCACGAATGATCCCATATTGCATGACGCCACATGGCCTGCAATGCCAACCAAACTTCCGTCAAACATACCAAAGTTTGAAGGAAAGGAAGGGGATGACCCCACCAACCATGTCATGACCTTTCATCTATGGTGTTCTTCCAATAGCATCATGGATAATTCTGTCAGACTGCGATTATTTCAACGCACACTTACCGGCCCATCAGCCAAATGTTATGTCGAAGAAAAATTTGCGTCCCATACGACCTTTGAGTCACTAGCCAAGGCCTTATTGACCTTTTTCCAATTACCCATCCGCCATGACAATGGTCTAGAAATACTATCTAACTTCAAACAGACCTCAGCCACCCACATTGCTGACCACATTCATGAGTGGCGTAGGCGACGTAGTTTGTGTAAAGCATAAACCACCAAACAACAGTGCCTTGACTGGTTTCTTAGATCACTTGTCTCTCTACTTGGTAAGGGCGCCGCTTCCACCTTCCCTCAATCTGAAGAGGAAGCCATTAGTAAGGCCCAACAATATGACCTCATTTACGCATAGTCGGGATACTTATACATAGTACTTCCTCATCTTCCCAAACCTACACCATTTGGCCAAGACAAAGTCGGGATGTCTCATTCAGCAGACGGACTAATAGGTGCCACCACACACCATGGTCCACAACCCCAACCACCACCGATGTATGTCACACATCAATACCCGCCGGTATATGGGGGCACTCCTTACTACCCCCCACCCCCTTATCAACAACCATATTCTGTTGCTATACCTCCACCCATCAGTAGACCTCCACCGGCACCTCCCATACATCCACCTATTCCCACAAGCAATGGTACTCCCTCCACATCAGCTTATAGTACTATTGAAAGTGCTATGCCTTCCTATGTACCTTATGGAACAACACCACCACAAAATCCATACTTCCCATTTCCTGGTCCTCCACAACCCATGGCTCCCCCACATCCACATGTGGGGGTAAATTTTGTTCAACCTTCCGCTGCTCAACAATACCAGAATTTTGAACACTTAAACACAGCCAACCCAACTCATCCATCAAACAATACCAGGAAGAAAGGAAAGAATAGGAATAACAACAATCCAGGTCAAGGCGGGAATCATCCCCCACAGCACCAACCCCATGGGGTCAACTAGAACCAAGGGAACCAAAACCCCCAAGGGGGCAATAACAACAAACGACAAGGGAGAAATAATCTTAAAACCATCCACCCGTGTTCCCTTTGTGGTGAGTTCAGTCATTACACTCACCATTTCCCCTAGATCGCTGATTTCAAAAGGTTAAAAGACTCAGGTGGTCTTCCCCCTACCCTTGCAAAAACTGCCCCTCAGCAGGCACCACAACAATATGTACAACAACCCCCTCCCGCCGTACTACAAAATCCTATTCCACATCAAGGTATGATAAACACCCAACAGGATGCACAGTGTCCCCCACCTCAGGCGGGACAGTACCACAACCCTAACAATCCAGCAGAGCGTACCATTCTCCTCACCAACGAGGAAGAAATCCTTCTGCAAACATGAAATCGTCAGTATCCAGCTGAGTCTACTCCTATCGCTCCAACGACAAACCCTACACCGATGGGACCCCCGTTAGTGATTCCTCGCCCTTCTGCCGAACCACCACTACGCATCCCTCGCATCCCCTTGCACCAGAATGTCCACAACCCACAGGCTAGGGCCACTCATAATTATAGCTTGGTAGATGACTTAGCACAATCTCCGGCTGCCATGTCCGTCTTGGAAGTCCTCCAGACTTGTCCTACACAATGGAAATCTCTACTGTTCTCCTTAGGGGCAGTCGACCCAGTTGATGCTCGACTCATCACCTTCGACCTTGATAGCTGCGAACCTCGTCTTCCCACCTTGGTCGTTATTCAAATACCAGTAAAAATATGAAACATCATCGTCCATCGGTGTATCATCGACGAGGGTGCATCTATATGCAGCATGTCCAAAACAGTATGGAAGAAACTTGGTTCCCCAGAACTCATACCCTCTGCCATTACATTACGAGCTTATGACGGACGACCATCATCCCCCAAAGGGCTCTTTCAAAATGTCCCCGTTGAACTCGGAGGCAAAACCATTCTCATTGATATCGAAGTTATCGATGGCCCACTCGATTACAATATCTTGTTCGGACGTATCTACATGTATGCTATGAAGGCAGTGGCATCTTCCGTCTTTCAAAAAATCATGTTCCCCCACAACGAAAAGATTGTGACCATCGACCAAGTCTCACATTATGAGCCAAACCCATCTGCCAATCTCAATAACATTCTTCCTCTCATCCACACCAACCACGACACATACCCACTCGTAGAGATGGGTCCTGGCATTTTCAAAGATCCATCCTTATTAGGGACATACCATGGAGCACCTCCACTACTTCCCCCTAATCAAGTATGCGTCGTCACATCCAACAAAACTCACATGGTGGATACCCATTCTCCTCAAGAGGCTCCATCCATTCCTGACGTCTCAACAATCGCATCTCCACTCCCACAGGAGCCTCCTGCGAATTCGTCGACCCCTGCAATCCATGAATCCACACCCCCTCAGGGACCTAATCCCATTTGGGAGACAGTTCCCCAACCCCTCACCCAAATTCCCTTCTTTTACCCACCACCTAGTGTAGAAGCTTTCCAGGTAGCCGCAATGCTCACACTACCCAATATGGTGTTAGCTATGCCAGTGTGGTATTTACATCCACCCGAGATGGTCCCTCGCCCACAGGAAGGCCTCCCCATGACGATTCTTGTCCTCACCCCCACCCCCCCCACTACCCCCATACTCCCTACCCCCCCTACCACAGCCGGGGGCAGGAGAAAGAAGAAGGATCCCGCATCTCCACTTCCGCCGCGCATTCCACCACCTTGCACATTATGTGAGAAAGAGGGCCACCAAACCAACAACTTCCTATCCCTACCTGAATTACGGAATTTGATTCCCCCCAATCCCACTCCATCAACACCCGTCACTACTGCAAGTACCACTACCACCAACCCTTCCAGTAGTAAAGGGTTGAGGACTAAATTTGTGTGTGCTATATGTTCAGAATATGGCCATTACACTCACCATTACCCAGCACTGCCACGTTTTCGACAGACCTCAGCGGTTGTACGCTAGAAATTCCAGAACAACCCACGCCCCACCACGTCCTCTTCAAACATCACTGACATTCGTTATGTCACTACTTCAGTTACTAAACGTATGAGATGCCCTTGCTCTCTCTGCGATTCACTAGCCCATTATACATACCAATGTCCTATGATCCTTGCCTACAGGCAACGTCAAGTGGCCCTTCGTCACCAACCCACCGAGGCGATAATTGACATTACTTCACCACCCGAGGATCGTCATGTCATTTCTCCAGAGCCCGAGGCACTCCCATCACCTCCATGGTTCTTACATGACATCACTGAGGATCTACCCTGCAACCCCCCCAACTCTCCTATTCATATGGAGACCCTTCACCCAACCACCACGGGTACCCCTTAGTACTTCAACATATGGTTTATGTCGAGTGAACCCTCACCCTATGCTTGTACCCCTCCCCTTGCTGCTCCAGCAGGGGGAAATCACACTAGCATTGAGATCACTCATCATGACCCCTTATATTCCCGTTGTTTCCAAAATGACGAGGAAATACTGGAAGAGCTACACAGCCCAGACTCCCCCTGGGACACACTACATCATTGTGCACTCTTCCTCCCACAAGAAGCCCTCATGCCTCCTAATCAAAACCCCATGTACGCATTCGAAACCAAAGATTTTATCCCATCTGGACCTATCAATTGGTTCAAAAATATCATTCCTGCCCCTGATGCGTTCAAAGAAGGAAACATGGCTAACATTTCCCCCACCATCAAAATCGACATTTCCATTAAAAACGGTGTCGTCAAAGAAATCAGCATTAGAGCTTCTTGCACTCCTTAGGAAATTTCCGCATATAAAGCCCTTTTCCAGGAATACCGAGACATTTTCGCCTTGTCATACACAGAGATTCCTGGTCTTGACCCATCTATTGTCGAATATCGCATCAACACCTGGCCTGACATCACACCAGTTCGCCAGAAACAACGACCGCTACACCCTTCCAAAGCTGCGGCTATCAAAGCCGAAATTGACAAATTACGTACGGTCGGGTTTATTTATCCCATCGCTTACACTTCATGGGTTTCCAACCCTGTACCCGTCGACAAAAAACAGGGCACTATCCGCATTTGCATAGAATTTCGCGATCTCAATAACGCATGTCCAAAAGACAACTTCCCAACGCCTTTCATCGATCAGATTATCGACGACTGCGTGGGCCACGAATCTCTCTCCTTTATGGACGGATTCTCTGGCTACAACCAAATTCAAATCCACCCAGCCGATCAATACAAAACCACATTCATTACTTCGTGGGGTACTTTCACATATCGTGTCATGCCTTTCATCTTAAAAAACATCAGCGCAACCTTCCAGCGGGTGATGACATACATATTTCACGATCTGGCTGAAATCATCCTCACCTACTTGGACGACCTCACAGCTCGCTCCAAGAAATGCACCCAACATCTTGATGATTTACGAATCATTTTTCAACGGTGTCGTCAGTATAACATCCACTTGAATCCTCTCAAGTGTGTATTCTGTGTCACCGCTGGGCATCTCCTCAGTTTCATCGTTTCCCAAAGTGGCATTACTGTAGACCCCCTCAAAGTCAAAGCCATCACCGAAATTCCACCTCCACGAAATTTACGACAATTGCAGAGTCTGCAGGGCAAAGCTAACTTCCTCAGATGCTTTGTTCCTGATTATGCCATACGCGCACATGGTTTCCTTCACTTACTACATCACGACATCCCCTTTCATTGGGACGATTATGCCCAACATTCATTTGATGATCTCAAAACAACACTTTCAAATGCACCTTTGATTAGTGCACCTGACTATAATCGCGACTACATCCTCTACGTATCAGCATCAGCTGTATCAGTGGCTGGCATCCTCGTCCAGCTCGGAGATGACAATCGTGAACATGTCATTTACTATGTTAGTAAGAACCTCTTAGGACCACCCTTGAAGTACAAACACGAGGAGAAACTTCATCTCGCAGTCGTCCTCGCAGTCCAGAAACTGTGCCATTACATTCTGCTTCGGACCACCAATGTCATCGCAAACTCCAACCCTATGCAATACTTGCTCAGCTGTCGACAAGTTAATGACAAATTCGCTCGGTGGATCTTTATCCTTCAGGAATATGACCTCAAGTTTTCAACACCTAGGAGTAAGAAGGCCCTCGTTCTCGCTGAACTTGTCATGACCCTCCCCTCTGACACCACCAGTTCCCCTGTCAACACCGACTTTCCTGACGAACATCTATTTTACATCACTTTCGATGACCCTTGTTATGGCGACCTTCTCGTCTACCTACGAACTCAATAGTTCGGTCAACACCTTTCACGAGATGATCGTCGGTGTATTCACCATCAGGCCCCCTGCTATCTCCTCATCGGAGACATCCTATATCGACGGGGCGTTGACACCATTCTTCGTCGTTGCCTGACTATTGACGAAGTCGACAGAGTCTTAAACGACTGCCACAGCGGCGCATGTGGGGGCCACCTTTCGGGTATCTCCACGGCTCAGAAAATTATCCGAGCCGGTTACTTTTGGCCTACCCTATTTCATGATTGCATTCAGGCCGTGAAAATGTGTGAGCAATGTCAGCTCTATGCCAACAAAGCCCGAGCTCCCCCCGCTCTTCTTCACCCGGTCATGACTGCAGGCCCCTTTTGTAAATGGGGCATTGAATTTATGACTTGTAATCCCCCCTCCAGCAATGGTCACAAATACATTGTTGTCGCTGTCGACTACTTCACCAAATGGGTCGAAGCTATGCCCACCTTCAACAACACCGCTGACACGACAGCGCGTTTTTTCTTCAATCATGTCATATCCAGGTTCAGAGTACCACTCCAACTCATTTTCGACCACAGGAAACACTTTGAGAATGAGATCTTCGTCGAACTCTGCTCTCGGTTAGGCTTCTCTCACGAGTTTGCATCCCCTTACTATCCGCAGTCAAACGGACAGGTCGAGGCAGTGAACAAAGTCCTCAAGACCATGTTGCAACGCACGGTGAATAAACATAAAACCAATTGGCATCACATGTTATTTTCTGTGCTATGGGCTTATCGAACGACAGTAAAGACCACTACGGGTTTCATGCCATTTCATTTAGTCCATGGGGTCGAGGCAACTCTTCCCATTGAGTGCGTAATTCCCACCCTACGCATCGCGATTGAGCTTTTACCTGACACTGCTCCGATGGAGCAGCGCTTGCTGAACTTGGAGTCTTTGGATGAGGATCGTCGATCTTCATTACAGAACAACGAGGCAGCTAAAAAACGATCCAAGGCTACCTTCGATCACCATGTCGACCTTCGATCATTTCACGAAGGTGACCTTGTCCTAGCCTATGATATAGCTCATGATACCTTTGGCCACGACAAATTCGAATCACTTTGGCATGGCCCTTATGTCATCCAACATTGCCTCACCAAAGGCGCCTACATACTGGCCTCCCCCGAAGGCCTCTCACTCAAGGAACCCGTCAATGGGTTATACCTCAAGAAGTTTTATGCTTAAAAGTAGTCACACTACTTTAGGTCATTTTCTTTTTTCTAGTGTTTTTAATCTTTTTTCTCTCACCCCTCTCGTCTAAACTATCCTTTGTGCTATTGACATATGCTTCATTCACCAGCCTACCACATTGGTTACACCGACGACGCCAGCCGTTGGACACAAAATATCGCTTCTGCGGCTTGGGATTTATATACCCCCTCACATGAAATGCTACATTCCAGTGGCATCTGTTTGGGACCAGCAACCAACAACCAAGCTGAATACATGGCAGTCATTGGACTCCTGACCGACGCCCAGCGTCATCATATTTTCCACCTTAGCGTCTTCCTCGACTCTCAACTAGTCGTCCTCCAACTCAACAATGTTTACCATGTATGCGATCCGTGCCTCTTTTGCAAATACCTGCAGGTTAGGTTATTATCTAGACATTTTGATTCCATTACATTTACACATATTCCAAGACAATTGAATCAAACAATAGATGAAATAGCTAACACGGTGTTAGATTGGCATATATCACATCAAGCTACACGTACATAACACATCTCATACATCCTGTCACAGCATATAGATAAGATAGACATCATCATCATCAACACAAAAACACATGTAAACACAACATTTAGGTCTCAAAATATGTATACTCATATATATATATGGACCTATCCGACCATCCAAATGTTTACATACAAAAATACATCAGCCCGCAGGCCAGTGCCACATCTCGGTACAAAAATAGGCTCACCAGCCTATCAAAAAGATATACAAAATAGATCACTCAGGGGGCCTCTATCGCACCCCCAGCTTCCCCTCCCTCAGGAGGAGGGGGTGGCCCACCCCCACCTGCCCCAGGCGGTGGTGGTGGAACACCTGCAGGACCCTCCTGCCCCGACGACAGGCGTCCACTGGTCATGGCGGAAAGCACAGCTTCTCGTCACGCAATCGACCGCCATGGTGGCGGTAACCCTATACACTGCTCCAGGAACCCCTCGTCCTGGATGCAGATCCACATGCCCTCAGGAACGTCCTATAATACCATCTCCAGACGACGAAGTATATCATCAAAATCACCTCCGGCCGCCGCCGGAGGAGCGTGCGATGGCCCCGCACTAGGGTCATCAAATTGGTGCCTCCTCTCCGGTCTCTCGGGCTCTGCTAGTGCCCCCACAGCCTCATCCCGTCGGCGTCTCCCTCCACGCGGCGGTCTCTCCAGCTCTCGCTGAGCCGATGCTCTCTGGAACTCTGCCTCACACCCACGAGGTGCCAAATCTGCACATGCACAAAACAACCAACACACGATCGTATCAGTATCTATCATCATAAATATACATTGGTATATCAAAATAACAAAATAAATCCAAACGTACAAAACTCAAACATACCTCGGTCATCAAAAACCTCCCCAGGAGGCAATACCATGTCCGGGTCCCCCCGGAAGTCCACCCCAGCATAGGGGTATCGAAGTATGACCTGCGGCATCTGCCGCTAGATCTGTGCCACCTGCACCGTGAAGTAGTGCCCGTCCTCGACACCACCATGGCGAACCAAAATCTGAGACCACTGCCTCAGTCAAGGCTCTCGTTCCCCTGACGCCTCTAGAAGAACCCGTGGGCGCAGCATCGACACCCTCTCCAGAAACCAGGCCACCAGGATGGAGCCAAACGCAAAATCCCTGGTACCTGTAGACCGAAAACGGTCCAGATGCGCGATCATCCATGCATGCAGTGTCAAACCCCAGGCGAACAGCTCATGGCCCACCACCACCCTCTCCATCAATAGCAGCTCGCCACCACTGATCTGGTGGGTCGCCAGTGACCCGTACACCTGAACTATCATCGCTTCTATGCAACGATGCAACAGAAAGTCTATCCCACTGATACTCACTACAATCCCAGACATGTAGTGCTCGCCTGAGCAATATCGCTCGGTGAAATCTAGTAGATGAGTGTCCCTCGGCAGCACAGGCTCTGCCGGTAGCAGTGTCCCCTGGAAGGGGAGCCCAGTCAAGAAATAGATATCCTCCACCGCAGTGAAGGGGATATTCTCTCCTCGCATGAGGAAGCAGTGCAGATCTGGGCTCCACATCTGGAGCAGGAACTGGAGTAAATACTCCTGTGCCCGTATCAACGAGCACTCAAAAAACTTCAGCAACCCGCTGGTTGCTAAAGATGCTCTAACCGCAGGCCCTGCATTGGCCACAGCATCTCACAGCTGCGACCAGTCTCGCTCGCGCCACCGCACATCCATAATCACTGCTAGCCACCTGCACACAACACAGAGTCCCATATCAGCTTATGCAACCATCCAATGCATCAAAAAGACTCATTTTTCACCCCGTAAAACTTGCCTCAAAGGCGCGTTTTATTTACCCATAGGCGTGCACATATGCGCGCCTGTTCACTACACAGGTGTGCATATCTGTGCGTTTGTTCATTCAACAGGTGCGCTCACAAGTGTGCCTATTCATTACACAGGCGCGCTCTTGAGCGCGCCTGTCCACATTACAGTCGTGCACTAGTGCGCGACTGTCCACCCTACAGGCGTGCCTCTGGGGCGCACCTTAAATTTCTACTCATGCGCACCAATGTGTGTCAATTCTGAGGATAGGCACGCACATATGCATGCCTTCCACTGAATCGTACGCACATGCGGGCCCACATCCTAAGAAAAAAACCCTAAAAACACCTTGTACGTCCCCCGTACCTACCCTGCCCAAAAATTAGAAACCTATTTCTATGCAGGATGATCAGACCACTAACCTGAAGCTCGCACACCGTCAATCGGCTACCTCGTGCTCTCTGAGTCACCCAATCTCCTTTGGATCTACTTGAAAAATCACTATTGCAACAAGTACAAATGAGGTGGCAATGTGGGCCCTACAGCTATATATAGGCCTTTTGCCAAAATTCCACTCACCATTCCAGGAGCCCAAAGTGTCTGTTTTTCGAGTCGTCTTCAGCCACGGGATCAGCGTCCCGTCACCTACATTTCAGTAGTCCTTGGGTCTCTTTTCATCATGAACCCCCGTGGCGCCTTTTTTTCATATCATGGTCAGGTACGCATGCACATAGTCACATTTGTCAAATACAAGCTCATATCTTTGATACTTTTCAGATATTGTTCACTTTGGGTATTTGGTTGTTATGTGTGCAGGTACTTTCTCATCGGTCATCGACATCATCCCTTCAGGTATATATTCAGCACTGGCATGTAGTCTATCCCACTATATTTCATTTACATTTCCAGTCACACCCTCTGATATTGGCCTTTAGGATCCTTATTCCTGGCTCTGCAGTACCCACACCTCCATTCGCATCTTCGGTACTGTAACCCGGTAGCATTCTCACCCATGTGAGTTGTCCCATTCATAGCACCCTTTTTTCACTTTTGACACTCATGTTATTCTTCATTACCCTTTAGGGATGGGAGTCCCGGTAGTCTTTCATCATGTTGCGAATAAACCACATATTTCTTCTCCTCATTTTTCTAGCTTCCCATATGGACTCCCAACTCATCGCTTTATGGTTATGTTCTTTTTACCTGCGCCCCCGCAGGATCATGAACCCACCATTTCATTCACCATCAGTTTGCCCATCTGCGAACCTATCTTCATTTCACCTACCTCATATAGAAACTCGCCAATGGGGCCCCCACCCTTCATCAGTTTCTCAAGACAATTCTACCCTCCCTGGGGCACGCATTTCACACTGGGTCACCCATTTCTGTATTTGTACATTTCTCCCCAAAATTATTCATTATTTATTATTTATTGTACAAACACCTTTATTTTCCAGTCATTACATTCTTTGTCGTCACCGTTGGCGACTTGCTTTCTTTTGGCCAGACGCAACCCATGTCACCTTTGTTTGGAGCATTACTTATCATTTACCCTTTCCGGCATCGTCCATATCTTCAGAGTACTCCACAGGTCAGTTACCTCTACCCTCTGAATTTGTTCACCTTGTCCCGCCTCTGGCACAACTTAGCACCGGTCTTGTCGTCCCCCTGACACTCGACCTTGTTACATGGTTACGGCCACTGTTTCTCTCATACATACTCCAGACAAGGGCAGTCTTGATTCACCCCACTTCTTGACTTCGTTCATGTACCTCTGCCACTTCCTCACCTCAGTAGATTCCACGGAGCCCTTTTTTCTTCTGGGAGTCGCGTCCCCCTTTTGTCGACATCAGCACACTTTTCTAGAAGGGTGACAGTATCTTGATTCTCATTCTCTATTTTAATGAGATATCTCGGACAGCACAGGGTGAAACACCATTGCTCCGTGCTGTCGTTGGCCCCCATAACATTCGACGCCAACACTCTCTCATGTTATGGTGGGTCTTACTTTGCGACTATTGCAGTCATTTTTTTCATTTGCTGAAGACCTCTGAACTTGGTAGGGCCATCAATGCCCACATCATCATCGCTGCTTATTACCGTGATCATTGCCTATTATTCAGAGTATGTTCCTTTGCAGAATTGTCTTCTGCCTTTATCATTATCGCCCCCGAGGGCGCTGCAGTTGTCTACACCAACACTTTCATCATCTTTTTTTAGAGTTACATAAAACGAGCATGGGGCATGCCCGCCTCGTTTGTACATAGTTGTATATTTTTTCTGCACGTCTCTCAGAAGGTCGGGTCCTACCGGTTCCTTTTTTCTCCAACGGATCGCTCCGAACGGTCCCACTATTTCTCTCCCTTACAACAACATTATCAATAAAAGAAACATTAATGGATTTCGGCTATACATATGCTCCTAACCTCATCCATTAGGGGGCATCTATTATCACCGAAATTTCGTCCGCACATGGCGACAAGAACTCCACATCATCAAAATAACAATGAATTCATTCATGGCACTGAATTAATTTCATAGTAGTCCAGAAGGGTCAAAAACTATACATAGTAACCAAAATTGAAGGGCGCTTCACAATAGTTTGGTGCGTGCGCACATGCACAGGACAAGAACGTAATCTACGCGCATGCGCGCACGATGTGCGGCTGTCAATGACAAAACCCGCGCACCTGCTAAAACGACACATTTATGAATTGGCCGACCTCTCAACCGCTTACGGACCGGCTCCCAATCTGATTTGACTCCCAAATCTGAGCCGAATCCGCAGGGTAGGCGGGTTAATGACCTAAGGAAGCCCTAAAGGGCCCCTTTTCACACTTTGAAGAGGTTACGTAATCGCCCAAGGATCTGCTATAAAAAGCCGTGAAGATGCATTGTTTTCGCAAGGAATTTCAGGCATTGTTATGCTGCTCAGATTGTTAAGGACTCATTCTTTAACGATAACACATCGGCAGCATCGCTGGGAGTTCTTTCATTGCCATGCTCAGTTCTTCTCATTGTAAGGAAAGAAAACTTTTTGAGGGCCTCAAAGAGCCTTCTCTTGGGGGAAGAAGGAACCACAATTCTCTTCCTTCATCGTGCTCCAATTTCATCAATTGACCAGCTCAAAACCATTGGTGACATCTGTCTTTTTGTTTTTTTGTGTTTGTTGTTTCTTTTCACAGTTTTAATTTGTTTTCAGTTGATATTAGCTTGTAGTTTGTTTTGTTTCCTCTAAACCTTTCCTCCACAGCTGTCGTGCCCTGCAAGACCCAACAAGGCATGCAAGCACCCTCGATTTGCTCACCAGGTGACGAATTGGGTGCGAACAGCATGGAAAGTGAAGGAAAGGAAAATCATGGCATGGAAAAGCAAGGAAAGGCATGGCATGGAATGGAAAGGCATGGAATGAAAATTCATGGAAAGTCATGGTATGGGATGGCATGGAAATGAAAGGCAAGTTAATACAAGGAAAGGTAAGGGAACATAAGGCAAGGCTAGGAAAGCAAGGAAAGAAAAGGAAAGGCAAGGCTAGGCAAGCAAGGAGAGAAAAGCTAAGGAAATAAAAGGCTAGGCATTGATCACATGCTTTGTTGTGTATGCCCCATCCACTTGGAATATTTCACATTCATACATGGAGTTGGATACATTGGAATTCACACATGTGGAGTGGTTGCATGCATGCACAGTATTGGAGGGAATATTCCATCTGGACACTAGACATTTGAATTAGCTTGATGCCTATTTTTGATGGTGTGTCTTCTTCATGAGCATTATTTGATGTATACTACTACTAATTCTGGATGAGGGAGAATTTATTTGGAGAGGATACAATTCACATGTTGTAACATGGTCAACCATGGATTGAGGAGATATCTAACTAATTCATTATTATAATTTTTATTTGACTTGTGATGGAGTTAGTTAGAAAATAATAATATTTTATAGTATAAGAGAAGAGATTCACTCTATAAATAAGAATTCTCTTTATTAGGATTTGGAGTCTTAGTTTTCTTCACAGTAATCGATTCAATTGTACAAACATACATATAAAAGACATACAAAAGACCCAATTCATTTAGATCTTCGTATTGGTTTAGATCGTTTAAAAAAAGCAATATGATAAGATCTAAATTTTCTATACAATATATGAATCCAATGCATTGCAAAGGGTGGATAATTTGGGAATTTAGGAGCTCTCCTCTTGGGATACATTGTAGAACATGTTTTCAATCTTAATGGAGAATTTGAGGTATATTTTCATTTGATGTGAGGATTTATTGTGCAATGATATTTTATGTGTTGGTTTTGTATTAAGAAACCTTTGTAACATGATGTGATTGCAATTATAATGAACCATGCTTCATTTTGGATAGAGTAATGTGAAGTTTCAACTCTCTTACTTCTATTGTGATTATGTTAACCTAAATGATTGTTATTATTGGTTCCTGGAGTCTTAACTAGGATGGGACTTCAACCTTTTGTCAATTTTAGGTAATGAGAACCATTAATTGCTTATGGATTTATCACTTAGAAATTGTTTCCACCATAAGAGATTCGTTAATGTGTAACACAATTATTAATAATCAATAGTGAAAAAAATCATACATTCATGCACATAAAACTCATACACTTTGAAATTCATATATTCATCAACATAAAAGGCAAAAACAATGAGATTCATAAAAAATGTGCCATGAATATATATTCAATATCATCTAATTTTTACATTTGTTATAAAATTGAACCTCATTCCCAATATACAAAATGACAGTAAGTGCCCTAACATAAAAAAAAAACAAATGGTGGCCTAGATACAAAATGGAAGTAATTGGTCAATCATCGACTGCTGCCACCCTTTCCACCCACAGGAGAATCCTGAAAACATATATTTCTTATCTTTCTTGAAGAAGCACCTCAAGTGGATTTGGGCCTTGGCATGCTTCGTCTCTTTGAATATCACACAAAGAAAAAACATTGTTACAAGTTTTCTTCCATAATGAATTAAAAGACCTACAAAATGATACTTTGTAATTTAACATAAGACAACTCACCACATATGGGATTGAAAATCGTGAGGGTGTTACCCTCCTTCGTGGCCCTAATTATTCAGTGATGCAACCCTATGTCAGTTACAAGGATAACATAATCAAAATTAAAGAAATATGCATAAAATCAAATTCATGATACATAAAATATTATCATCAATACATTATCTCACTGTAAATATCTCAGGCCTTGATGGAGAGTTGTTGGAAGGTGGAGCACTTGAATGTACAACCTGTGATGAAGCAATCTCTATTTTGGTAGCCTTAGTTGATGGGGTCGATGGAAATGGTGGTGGGGGTGGGTGGCATACTTTTATGGGATTTTTCCCCCGTGACTTTGGGTCATGTTACAATAGAGATTGACTAAGTGAAAGACATAACCCTAACACACACAAAATACTTATAATGCAATAACTACTTGATCAGAGAGGGACTAATGTTTCACACCTTGTATCATTACAATCAATGTAATTCCCCACTCTCGACCCTGGTACTTCTCTTTACTCTTGCTTGAGTTAACTTGCAAAAGAAGATCAAGAAAATGTTGCAACAAGGTAGCTATAACATAAAATCATACAAGTAATTGATAGAAAGATTCAAATATGAAGAGTAATTAAACATACATAAACAAATTGAATCAATTCTACACAAGTATGGGAAAAAGAGAACTCTTTATTATCACCGGTAAAAAAAGTGGTTACTATTGGAGAAATTTCTATGTTCAACACACTAGTTCAATGGGAGTTAACTGACTAGTTCTATTTAGAGTTTCTGTTTTTACCATCACTATTATGGATGCATGCATTCCTAAGGAAAGTTGACTGCTTGATTGATTCTATTAATTATGAAATGCTTTTCTTTATATATGAGTGTATTCATCTCATTCATTGTATCATATTGATCATGATCTATGTATCAATTATCATCTCATTGGAGTAGTGTGAATATATTTTCTCATTCTTCCATATTGAATCTCTCTTCCTTTCTTGATAAGCTTTGTTTGTACTTGTTTTGGATAGATCTCTTGTGCAGGTTTCCATGAAACAATGACATGGTATCAGAGCTATGTTGCTTGGAGCAAGCCAGAGAAGCCAAAGAATAAGGAAAATCGGAGTTTCGGTGAGCTAAATCCATGGTCGTAAATTTCAGCAATTATTCCTCCCAAAATTTTACGTTTTTGAGGAAACATCCCGCGATGAAAGTAAATCGGCCCATTTTGGAAGTGTTTCTTCAAGCGTTTGGCAAGATTCCTCATTTTTTTATTAGAAAGTAAGTTGCAATATCATCTCCTGAAACTGATATGAATTTTTAATTCCTTAATTTTTCACTTGCAGATTGAGAGTAAATTTTTAGGGGTTCTTGGAATCAGTGGGAGAGACGGATATGAAAACTATTATACAGTTAAAATTGGAAGTAATTCTCACACCATACAATTATTTTGATTGGAATCCCAAGGCAAAATTCCAAATCAGAAGGAAAGGATTGTATAATTTGACGATGGCGACAGAAACAAAACCTACATTAGTGATTGAGAAGATGAGATGGGCGAACCGTAAGGATGAGGCCACATGAATACTTCTTGAGTTAATCTCCATTGATTTGTGGTTTCATGTTGCCATATGCAAGACTCCAAATGAGATATGGACCACCTTGGAAGGACTCTTTGGAAAGTAGGATAAGATGCAAGGGCATATGCTTGAGGTAGAGTTGAATACCTTAAACCCTAAAAGTTTTGATAATATACAAGTTTTTTTTACTAAATTTAAATCTTTGCTATTAATCTTGGGTGAATGTAGTCTTGATAAGTATACACATGAGAAACAACTTATTCTAACAATATTGGCCAAATTAGGACTATAATACACTGTATATGTCTCCAATTTGCATTCTGGTAGATGTCTTTTTGGAACAAATTGGAAAATGCCTACGTTGGCTTAGTTCATTGAGTCTCTTACACAAGAATAGACAAAACTCATACATATGGGCCTAATGAAAGATCCCAAATCACATGCACTCACCATGTCGGATGGAAAAGGGCCATTCAAAAAAAATAGGAAGGAGGGATATTCCAAATCCTTTAATGATTCTTCAGGTTCCAAAGACTCTTCAAATTACAAGAAGAAGAAGAAGGGAAAGAAATGCACTTACTGGAATAAACCAAATCACGAATAATCCACATGCATGAAGAAATAGATCGATCTTATGGCACATGCACTTCAACAGAACAACCTTGGAAACTTCATTCCAGAGGGAGTTGAGAAGTAGAAGGAAGAAGATCCTGCTCCTAAGAAAGATAATCATCAAGCTCTTTTTTCAATTAATTTCTCATTTGATTCATGGATTATAGATTCTAGTGCAACCCATCATATGGCAGTGAAAGAGGAAGTTTTCTCTTCCTTGAGTCCATGCTCAAGACCCCCTATTCTCATGGGGCATGATACTCTAGTAGAAGTAGCAGGAGAAGGGAGAGTGGAACTCCACAATGTCAATTTTGAGAATGTTTTACATGTTCCAAAGATTTCTATGAATCTTCTCTCAGTTTATTAGATCAATCAGAATGGAAAAAAGGTTGAATTTGACATGAATGAAAATTCCATCATTGAAATTGGTGAGGTAGATCACAAGTCAAGGTTGTATAAATTCATTAAGTTTTCTTACGATGACTTCTCTATTCTACTTACAGAAAAGGAGATTACTTTGCATGCACCTCCAGCGCAACATGCATATACTCTTGTTCTTCCATTAGTTTTACACATCAGAGATGATTCCATACACTCAGATTCTATACATGGAAATAAGCAGGTAGTACATCCAGATAAGAAGCCAGCGTTGAAGCTTCAACAGATGTCCAATAAGGCACATACCACACTTCATGCAACAAGCAACCTTGTAGGAAATCCATTGGATTCAATGAGGACTCGATCTTAGCATGAGGAGCCTTCTCATGTATTTTCAACTTCAGAACTTATGATGCCCATGAATTGCTATATGGTTCAAGCTATTGATCCACAAAACTACAATAGGGTTGTGGGAAATCCATTATGGAAAGTAGCCATGCAAAAGGAGTATGACTCACTCCTACAGAACCAGACTTGGAATCTAGTTCCACATCCACCAGAAAGGAATATTTTCAGGTGCAGATGGGTCTACAGGATCAAGAAGTAAAAGGCTCGACAGGTTGCCAAAGGAATTCATCAGATCCATAAAGATTTCTACATCTTCATGAATACTTTCAATGAGCAGAAGTTTCAGACTTTGCAGGATCGTCTTGCAGTGAAGAACACAATTGCCTAGAAGCTGTCATTTTCTTCTTTTGATACATTATCTTTTGAGGGGGGGGTTTGTTCCCATGTGGTTTTCCCTCTTTCATCACTTTTATTTAGTGTTCATTAGTTGCATTTTACATGAGTACCTAAAATGTCCTATTAGTCGGGACTCATTTTTTACTCCATAGTGATGTTCAGGGGGGTGTTGGAGAAATTTCTATTTTCGACACACTAGTTCAGTGGGAGTTAACTGACTAGTTCTATTTAGAGTTTATATTTTTACCATCACTATTATGCATGCATGCATTCCTAAGGAAAGTTAAATGCTTGATTTATTTTCTTAATTATGAAATGCTTTGCCCTATATATGAGTGTATTCAACTCATTGATTGTATCATATTGATCATTATCTATGTATCAATTATCATCTCATTGGAGTAGTGTGAATATATTTTCTCATTCTTCCATATTGAATCTATCTTCCTTTCATGATAAGCTTTGTTTGTACTTGTTTTAGCTAGATATCATGTACAGGTTTCCATGAAACACAAATAGTTACAACCTAAGTCCAACCATAGACACTTCCACAAAGCCAACCACCCAAGTTCCTCCAAAATATCCTTCAATAATCACTTAGAAAAAATTCCATTCCTTTGATGACCCAATAAGGATATGAACACACCTTATGGTCATATAATGATAAGGAAGGAAAGTTGGAACAAGGGTTCTAGGTTACAGGGATGCTATTGAGAGGATGAAGAGGAATAAGGAGACTTGAAATTTCTTCAACATAACTTTGCCCCTAGGTTTTACTCCTCATACATGACCCCAAAGTTTCCTTTATACAATCCTAAAGAAGTTAAGGAGGTTTAATTCCATTTTGTATGGGGTCAAGGAGTTTGGGAAAAGAACTTAACCAAAATACCTACCTGAAAATGTGGAATTATTTTATTTTTCACATTTGTTTAGGGCATCTGTGGGTTGTACACTGGAAATGAGTGAATTTCTACATGTTGCACCAAGGCAACCCATGGATATAACAAAAAAGACAATTTTTTATTTGAGTTTGATTAGGGAACTTAGTATTTAAGCTTGCAAGTCATGGAAAAAGACTAATCCATCTCACAATGAAAATGGTGTGGCAAATTGTGGTATAACAAATTTCCCCTAATGTGTGAGGTCAGAAAGGAAATTGATGGCCAAAATACATTATAAATTTGAGAGGTGAGGATGCATTGAAGTAGAGTCAAATGAAGGTTCCAAAAAAACTAATCCAATAATAGAAATCATCAGTAAAGATCAAGTAAGCATATTCTCTTCCCAAGTCGGGCATACCCATGCTTAGGACTAATGTAATCATGGCCGCCAAATCAAGTACAATGCATATCCATGGAATATATATAAAATTATGACTAATGTCCATGGACACCAATAATACACAGTGGAACTATGTCTCAAAATAAAAGACAAAGGATATCTAGGACCAATGGAGTGAACAAACTGATCCTCTGCAAGTACCAATGTATGTGGGGTGGTACAATATATGTTGGGTAGGAGAACAGAATATGTGATGCTTGTACTTCACCCAAGGTCTTCAAAATGACCCATTGTGGTACAATTCTACACTATGTGAATAAATGTGTTTGGGTTGAACATAGTGAGACATCATTTGATTACTGGTCATTGATGTATACCATTAACAAATGTGAGACAACCAACTGATAATGATAATGGGTGTCGAGATACCATGGTACAATATAACAAGTGTCAATAAATGAGTTGATGTTGAACACCCGGTAGAATCTATCGAGAAGGGGACATTGATGTATTCCCACTGTCAATAGAGAGGGAACATGACACTAATGAATGCAAGCCCCAAGGTACCAAACATGAATTTGGATCCATGTGTGGTGACAAAACCCCCCATTTTGATAGGTGGAATCCCCCTCAACTGGGTTTCTTTTAGTTGATACATTTATAACAAATGGTACCTAACATTCCCATAATTGTGTATTCTATTTTCTTGTATGAAATTTAGAGAGAGAGAAGGGGAAAATATTTTTCACCTTATTCATAAAGTTCATCCTTGTTGCTCCAATAGTTGAGCTCCAATCCAAAGCTCCATCGTGAACATGATCTGGAATAATAAAAAACATCTCCTACTACTATCTAATGTCAGATAATAGAGACTCTACTTATGAAAACTTGAATGCAAGCTAACATGCATAATAAGAAATGAACAACATAGTTTAGGGAAATAGGCCAAGTTTCATTAATTAAGAAGCATGAAGATACAAACTCATAGAAGTTGTTGCTCCTTCAAAACTCCTATTCATCCCTTGAATGCACATCCATGGATATCTTCTCTTAAGAACACAAGTTTTGTTCTCTTGATATTCTCCTTGGATAGTTTCTCTTAAGATTAGTAGTTTGACACTCACTTTGGTCCCCGCTTTTCACCATGAATAGCCATGGTTATATAGGATTAGGGAGGCTTAACCAATAGGGTAATTAGGGAGTATGGTTGAGGATTAGGTGTTTTAAGTTGAGATTTACTTTATGCGCATGGTTATGGACCTATCCTAACATAGGGTGGAAGTTGGTCAAACCATATATCAGCTGAAACAACCAAAACAAACCAAATCCTTCTCAAAATTACTCCCCTATATCCAAGGAAACCTCCTAACTAGAAGGACACTCCCACATAATGGCAGAAAGGGTGTTGCATATGCTCCCCTTGAAATAGAAAAGGAAAAGGGATGCTCCCATAGAGTGGTTATGGGGGCATCCTTGTTCAAACAAGGCTAGAAAGACAAGGGGAAAGGTGGGTTTTCGACCTCCAAATGATGGTTTTTCTCCTCTAAATTCACAAGGATCATGAAATGTTATTTTTATATTGTGTCAAGGTCATAATACTTTGAAATGTAGAACACTTACATCATGCCATTACCCCATTGTAGTTGCGACACTTGTGAGGTGATATGTCAAAATTATGACACTTGGAAAAGTGAGATGCAACACTTAGCATAGTGAAATGAGACACTTGGTTAGGCATGGGAAAATAGTGTATAACACCTTATCCCAGAGCAAGATATGTTGAATTCGATAGGAAGAGATCCGTTGGAAGGAAGGCATTAAGGAATCCTCCACCATCCAACATGAGGGGTATCAGAAGGACAAATATTTGGAAGGACTTAAACAAACATATTGTAAGGACAACATCAAGGTATGAATTTGACATGCACTAGATGGAATAGAAAATGGAAGAAAATTTCTAAATAGTAGACAATAAGGAAGACTACTGAAAAAGAAGAGGAATACACCAATGGGGTCAAATGGAAACCAAGGTACCACATGACTCCCTATGTGTGATGATTGTTGTCGATGCCAAACACAAGGGAAACCACTCAGTCGATAACCAATTGTAATATCCCCAAGGACAATCCCCGATTGTATTTACGAATTGTAACATGTTTTGTAGGCTGGTGAGCCAATAAATTATAAGATGATAGGATTAAGTGTTTATTAGGCCGATGAACCTAGGTGTTAAAGGCCAGTATCATGTTTTGTATATGTAAATATTCATATTATTAATATAAAAACATTGTTGCATGTAGACTGACCATGAAGAAGGATTATGGGGGACTAAGCTCTACTAGGATGGGTAAGGGAGAGGGGGATGAGAGGTTGGAAATTGGTACTAAGATTAAGATATTAAGTCCAAGAATAAATTATTATTATTCTAAATGTTGATAGAAGGATATGATTATATCCTAAGTTCCTTTGGGAAGAGGGAATGACTTCCAAATGGAAAGGAACATGCTTCATGAGCGACAAGTGTCAACTCTGGAACATGTAGTTTTAAGTGGGAATTCTTATTGTTTGGGGAAAAAATCATGGAGGTGGGGGGACAAATAGTTATCTCTCACGCTCTCACCATTCTCGCCATTCTCTGACCATTAGTCTAGCTTTATCCTGACAAGTTTACTCACGCACCAAGCAAGCACACAACCAACCATTTCCACCATTATTGAATCTGTGGCCATCATGAACCTCTATAACTTGTGCACACTAGTATTTTTGTAAGTCATACTCTTCCTTACCCAAGTTTTGTTGTTTCCTATCCCCTTTCTCATTTGTCTTAGGATATGGATAGAAGAAACATGTTGTCAGTATTATGGTTTACAAAGGCGAGTTTTCAGGCCTGTATATTGAAGAGGCAGGTTGTCAGGCCTATCAGAAAATCTCTCTAGGTGAGAGAGTGTGTTGAGGAAGTGAATTATCCTTAAGGGATTACAATAACAACTATAGAGCTCTACGAGTTCATGCCTTTCCTGTTGCTGAAGCCCCACAAGGGAGGTGGAGTAGCCGATGAATTGTGTGACGGTGAAGGTGTATACTCCTGGGGTGGGACAGACATGTGGGGAAGGAGAGTTTGTGAGCAGTGGGTGTAAGTGGCTCCTGAGAGAATCCTTCCCGTTGAATTATGCAACATTCTTGTTAGCCTTGCCAAGCCTAGGAATCCTTTTCCTGGTGGAGTTTAGTCCCAGCTCGGAGGGACCCACTACTGAGAGTGATGAGAAGTGTGGTATAAGGATGGGAGGTTCATGGAAGGTCTACACATAGTCGGTGGTCTTCATAATCAAAAGATAAGTATCAATTTTTTGTTTAATGATGTATGTTGTGCATGTCTATGATTATTACAATTTTATTATGTGCTTTCGTTTGCATATATGATTTACGGTCAATTTTGCATGAGTTAGTATGGTAGTAGTATATTTTATTTCCTTTTATTTCATTAGAAATGAATGTAATATATATGTACTTTGGGATGAACAATTAGCCTACTATCATAGCTTAGTAGTATCTTGGTGGTGTTATGTTTCTTGGCCTATTGGTGGTTAGGGACATTACAAAATGGTATCAAAGCTAAGAGAGGTGTCCAAGAAGTGGTGTTGCCCAGCCTATTTGTGGATGTGGAAATTACAAAATGGTATCAGAGACATGGTTTCAACAATGAGCCTGGATTGGCCATGTTAGTGGAAGTTGAAGCAAACGTTTCATAAAAGAATTGTTGTTGAAATGGAAAAAATTGAAGTTCAGAGCCCAATTTTCAACACTGAGCCTGAATTAGGCCATAGAAGTGGTTATGGAATCAAAATCTCAGAGAAAACTGTTGTTGAGAGGGTCAAAAATTGAATTCACATCATTCAAGAGTGCCAATAGAACACCTTGGTCGTTTTTGGAGGCTCAGCAGGTATAGCCATTCAAGAAAGATAACAGAGAAAAGACATAGTAGTAACCGAGGGTTTGGAACCACAAGATTTGATGTTGAGTTGTCTGATCGAGAGAATATTAAGTCATGACCATCAGATCTCTTTGAGGGGAGATCATCGATGGGGAGAAATTGCAGAGATTGGGAAGGAAATTAAACTGAGAGTAAGTTGCAACTCTGTAATCCCTCAAGATCGTTGATTTTTCTATATGAACATATCAATGGTGGATATCGATTCCACTATGGGCGAGCATCTTCGCATTGCGGAGATTGGGAAGGAAATTAAAGCATGAGAAAGTTGAGTTCCCGAATCACTCTTGGCCTTTGATCTTCAGGGTTCCTTATAGCATGACTGGAGATGTTGCAAAGTGATATAAGCACCCTAATTTTAAGCTGAGGTCACAGCTCTTGGTCACGTGTAGAGAATATAGAGCGAACTTTGAGTATTTCTTATTCGTTGATCCAAGAAGGGAACACGTGTTTGGAAGTTATCTTGGTCGGGAATGCGACATTAAGGAGAAATGGAGTGTGTTGATACTCAAAATCCCAAAGTCCTAAAGTCCAAAGTTAATCCAGATTATTCTTTGCAAGAGATGCATGTCAGAAGATCGACTTGTTTGGGAGTTCGACGTTCGAGAGAAACGGGGTGTGTGAAGGGAAAATCTCCCGAAGCCCGAAGTCTTGGAGTGACGTGGCCTGCTGACATCACTAGGGATGACGTGGACACATGGAATGTGTGACACATGTCAGTGAGTTAAGAACCTTGGTAAGATGGAAATGTTGTTAGAACATGACATATGTCACCCTCCTGATTGGACCACATGTCAGCTTCGTGTGTCCTATCAAGTGGTTCTCCTGGTGGTGACACAAGGTAGTTAATCATGATGAAGAAGTTAGATGGATTGGTCCCACATTAAATTTGGTCATGATATATCAATATCGAGGTCCAAGAGGCATTTCATGGATTGAAGTTGTGCGGCAAATAATTCTACAAGGCCATCCCACAATCCAAACCATGGTTTTCCAGAAGGGGTACATGTCAGCATGGGGACAATTGTGGAACAATCGATGGGTTACTCCAAAACCACCAACCCATGTCTCCGCAATTTGAAAAGTACTAAATTTGATGTGATGATTTCAAGATTTATTAGTTTGAGCATGAAAACTATGGTGCCTAGTGGATGTGTGTCACTATATTGTGAAGTTTGGAGACTTGAAACTCCAGAAGAAGTGGTGCATGAAGGAAGGTGGACAGTATATCCACCTTTCTTTGCACGTTCTTCAATTCGTTGTCCGATGATGTTGGGATGTGTAGAAACCTACTTTTCACATAACTCATACAGGCATTATATAATCCACATGCATTTAAGGTCAGAGTAAGCATAAGAATTATTACTAACAAAAATAATCCATGGAATTAACATTAATCCAAATGCACAATAGAATACATGATAATTATAATACATAGAGATACAGAAACGTAATTAAAGCATCATCTGGTACTTATCTTTGAAACAGTGGTAGTTCCACCAACTAAGTGCAGGCCTTCCATGAACCTCCCAGACTTATACCACACTACTAGTCAGCTCAGCAGTGGTTCACCCCTAAGATGGGACTAAGCTCCACCCCCAAGGCAGGGAATCCTAGGCTAGGCTGAGGTTACAGGGAAAAAACACAATCACAAGGAAGGAATTCTCTCCTAGGAACCACTCATACTCACTGCCCATAGACTCTCCTTCCCCACATGCATGTTCCACCCCAGGAGTATACACCTTCTCTATCACATAGACATTCCTTCAGTTGTTAACCTCCCTTGCCTTGGGTTACAACAATAGACTAGATCGGAAGTCTTCGAGATCTGTGGAAGCTACAAGGTTCCTTCTAGGAGTTCTCTCCTTCCTCTGCGCACTCTCTCACCTGGAGAGAATCACTCACAGGTCAACAACCTGTTCTTCCAACCTCAATCACCTCTCTCACCTGGAGAGAGTGTTGTACAACTGGCCAACAAGCCCCACGTAGTCTAGCACTGCGTGGCCACAACAACCAATGGGTAAAATGGACATAGGCTTTCCAACAGGTTCAAAAATGGTGGATGGTCTCATAGATATGGCTTTGGACAAGGCTCCACACATAGGATCGATGCTCAAATAGAGGATGCTTCAAATTTTTAGAAATTAACACCATTTATTCCGAATCAACACACATAATTTTCTATTCAAAGGGCGTACGAGGTATTTTTTTAGAGGTCGGATTGGTCGTATTGTTCAAAAGATCCTATTGAATGGAGGAGAACCCCCAACACAACTCATCTCAACCCTCTTATTTGCATGGGCTTGGGTTGACACTTGTCACCCATGAAGCTGCATGCTTCCATCAATGTGCGCTCCTTCCACCATTTGGAAGTCACATGTCATTCCAAAAGAACTTAGGGTAAAAACATATTATTCACATGTCTTTTGGAATAATATTAAAATATTATTCCCAAGGCTTAAGCCCCCTAGGCTTAACACTTAGCCCCTTTTCCCACCTTCCAGCCCCTAATCCCTTGCCCTCTCTATGGATTCTTAGTCCCCCATCACTCATTCATCATGTTGGCCTACACGCGACGGTGTTTATATTTTATTAACGTGCTGCATACATATAAGTACAAAATCAGGCCCTTGGCCTACAACCCTTAGGCTCTCTGGCCTAACAATCACATAAGCCCACCGACTTATACAAACTTGGATCACCAGCCTATAACACATATTTACAATTCATTTCATAACCCAGATTTACAAAGGGTTCATCCTTGGGGACACTACAATCCCCCTCCCCTTATTTCTGCACTATCCTCAGTGCAACCTTACACTGTCTCTGTAAGCTTTTCAAAATTTTAAAAAAGATGTGGGTACTCTACCCGCATAACATATTCATGCTCCCATGTCACGTCCTCAGGACTGTACCAAGTCCACTGTACCTTTACAATATCTATGGCTCGATTCCAGAGCTGTTTTCTTTTCCTATCCAATATGCGCACAGGATGCACTTGCAGGACACCTTCTAGTTCCACTTGAATCGCATTTCAATCGATAACAGGATTAGCATCAGGTATATATTTCTTAAGCAGTGAAACATGAAACATTATGTATAGTCATAAATGTAGGTAATGCAAGAATGTATGCAACTGGCCCAATCCTTTCCAGGATTTCAAATGGCCCACAAAATCTTGCTGCCAATTTGGCGCAACTTCCCAGCTTCAGGGAACTCCTGTTAGTTTTCACTTTCAAGAAAACATGATCACCCACTTTGAATTCTCTATGGGTTTTGTTCTTATCAACATAACGTTTTTCTTGTCCTGGGAAGCTTTCAAATTATGCTTAATTTTTATCATTTGATCCTCCATCTCCTTGAGCAACTCTAGCCCAACTACTACTCTATTAGTTGGATTATCCCAACTCACTAGAGTGTTGCACTTTCTTCCATAAAGTGATTCAAATGGGCTCATCTTCAATGATGCATGATACCCATTATTGTTGGCAAATTCTACCAAATGCAGGTAGTCTTTCCATCTTGATGGTTTTTCCATCACATACATTCTCAGCATGTCTTCTATTACTATTCACCCTCTCTGTCTGTCAATCAAACTTAGGATGATACACTGTACTAAAGTTTAGATTCATTCTAAATCCTTTGAACAGTCCTTTCCAGAAATTTGAGGTGAATTTTGGGTCCCTATCAGACACAATTGTCTTAGGAATTCCATGTAAGCGTGCCACTTCTTTTAAGACGATATTAGCAACATCTGCTACCTTTTGAGTGTTTTTTAGTGGAATAAAATGGGCATCTTTTGTAAGCTTGTCCAACACAACCATGATCAAATCATGCTTCTTTCTTGTTCTGGGAAATCCTATAATAAAATCCATGGTCACCACTTCCCACTTCCATTCCAGAATGGGTAAAGGTTGCAACAACCCTGCTGGGTGCCTATACTCAGCCGTAAATTTCTGGCATTCCATACATATGGCGATGTATTCAATGATCTCTCTCTTCATAACCACCCAAAAGTAATGGATTTTGACTACTACCACAGTCTTCTGATATCCAGGATGTCCAGCATAAGCCACGTTATGCATTTATTTTAGAATTGCCAGCTTCAATTCTCAGACATTGGGTACATACACTCTGTTTTTATACAGAAGTAAGCCATCAGTTCCCAAGGTGTAACTTCCCTAGGTTTGTGGTCTTTCACGCTGTTGTATCTTTTCTACCAAACCTCTGTATTGCAAATCAACATTTGCAGCTTCCAAAATTATGTCCTTAATCTTAGTCCTGTACATGCTAATGGTTGTAGCATGTAATTCATGCACTTTTCTATTGAATGCATCAACCACATTATTTTATTTCCCTTTGATATGCTTGATATCAAAGTCATATTTTCACATAAACTCTAGCCATCTGGTTTTCCTGGCATTTAAAGTTGGCTGATCAAATAAATACTTCAAACCGTTGTGATCTGTTCTCAATTCGAATCTCCTTCCCATGAGGTAATGTCTCCATTTCCTCAATGCGTGGAGGATTGTTGCCAGCTCTAAATCGTGAGTGGCATAATTCCTTTCATGCTCTTTTAGCTTCCTGGAATCATAACAGATTACAAATCCCTCTTGGTTGAGAAATCCTCCCAACTCCTCCTTACACGCATTTGTGCACACCATGAAATCCATATTTGGATCTGCAATTCTTAAGATTGAAGCACTGGTTAACAACTACTTCAATCGCTAGAAACTGTTCTCACACTCTTCAGTCCACTAAAACTTCTTCTCCTTCCTTTGCAAGGAAGTAATAGGGTGAGATAACTTTGAGAACCCTACTATAAACATTCTATAATAGCCTACCATATCCATAAAATATCTAACTTCTGCCACATTCCTTGGCACTGAACATTCTCGGATGGCCTCTAGCTTTTCAGGATCCACATCGATCCCCTCTTCTGAAATAATATGTCCCAAGTAATGGATCCGTCTTTGATAAAATGAGCATTTTCTCGGCTTGGCATATAGCTGGTGTTCTGTCAACACTTGCAAAACCATTCTCAAGTGTTTTTCATGCTCTTCCTTTGACTTGGAATACACCAAGATGTCATCCAGGAAGACTATGACAAACTTGTCTAAATAGTCCCTGAATACACCATTCATTAAGCACATGAAAACAATAGGTTCGTTTTTCAGTCAAAATGGCACCATTGTGAATTCATAATGACCATACCTTGTTCTAAAGGAGGTCTTCTTGATGCCCTCATCCTGTATTCTTACCTGGTGATATCCCGATCTGAGATCTATCTTCGAAAATATTCTCGCACCCTTCAACTGATCGAAAAGATAATCAATCCTTGGTAGAGGATATTTGTTCTTGATAGTTACCTTATTCAATTGTCGAAAATCAATGTTGTTACACATCGAAATTACTCACTTCAATAGTGTTTCAAGTGTCATCATTACAAGTGTCGCAAGTGTCGCATTCTGCTCACGAGTGTCGCAAGTGTCAAGAAACGCATACTGCCATAATGTCTATGTCATACCTATAACAACATCAAGAGGACACTTAAAACACCTCAAACATTTGATTTGGAAGAAGAGAAATGGGTTAAAAGGGTTATGGATCTCTTGCCATTTGAAAGGACCATTAAAAATTGAGTTTCAGAGAAGAACGCTCCCCTATACCTCTCTCAAGAGTGTTGGCACCCCCCTAAAGACTATTTGGGAGTGTTATAACGCTTGTCTACCCATTTTGTGGAGTTCTACTACTCTCATTGGTGTTGGCGCCCCCCTATACATTGCCATGGAGTGCTATAACACTTTGACACCCCTTTTGAGAGAGCGCTACCTATTCTAGGAAACAATTGCTTTGTTGAGAAGAATGAGGGGAAGATCCTCTCAATATATGAAGGCAGTTGGATTTGAATCCTTGGCCAAGCCATGATCATAGGGCAGATCCATAACTAAAGGAGGAAAATCCTCAACTTACTCCAAAGAGATCTCAAGTAGTTAGGCCTATCCAAGCCTATTTAAACAAGTCTTCTCATGGTGAAAGGGGAGAGAGGATTAGAAGCATGAAACCTATGATCTCATAGGAAACACACATTGAAGTAGAGGAGAATAATCAGTGAATTTTCTATCATTCTGATCGTGGGTGTTTTGAGAAAGGGTTAGATAAAGAGGATTCAATGAATCTATTGCATTCACATCTACGGTTGAAAGTTTCTTTCGTCATTGTTCTCATCAATATAATATGCTTGGCCTATTTATTTCTAGTTTGTGATTAATCTCATATGAACTTGTCTCTAATAGATAGGTCTATTTTGAGCTAATATCAGTAGAGTAGGAAGTGGTTGTACTTTTGTTTGTCTACAGGGCTTATCGAGGAGCGAAAGATTGGAGCTCAACTCGGACTGTGTAGGGAAAAAAAATGGTAAAAGGTACTTCTTTTCTCCTTCCTCCTCATACATTAGTTTATATAGACCTAAAAGGAGGTCAGTTTCCATGATAAGCGTCTTCTGTCTTAAGAGTTAAGAGTCTAGCTCTCAAGAGGAGATCTACCTGTTCGCAGGGAAATTTTCCTTCAACAAATGCACAGCCTCAACGTACCATCTTTCTTCTTCACGAATAGGACCGAGGCACCCCAAGGTGACACGCTTGGGTGAATGTACCCCTTCTTCAAAATCTCTTCAAGCTGCAATTGCAACTCTTTCAGCTCTGGTGTACTCATTCTATAAGGAGCCTTCAAAATTGGAGCTACTCCAGGCATCAAATTTATAGAAAAATTGATGTCCCTCTTCGGAGGTAGTCCAGGTACCTCCTGAAATACATCTTTGAACTCTATGAGTACCTCATGGTCTCCAATATTTGAGACTGCATCTCTGGATGCTTCTTCCACATGAGCTGCAAATAATTGACAACCTTTCCTGTAACACTTCTTCAGTTGCATGGCTGAGATTTCTCTAACAGCCACGGCTCTGCGAATTCCTTGGAATATTACCTAATTTCCCTCTTTGTCCAGGAATTTAAACCTCTTGTTACGACACTCCAGAAGGGCATGGTGCTGGTCTAAACAATCCATCCCAATTAAGCAATCGTAAGAGCCTAAAGGCAGAAAATTCAATTCAACCTTAGTGCTCAATCCTTTCATGTTCATTGAATAGGACTTAACCAATTCATTGACCTTCCTCTTGGTCCTTCTAGCCAACTGCACTAACCAATACTTTTCGTGTTTTCTCCTTGATAAACACAAACTTTCCACCACCCTAGGATCTACATAACTATGTCTAGCCCCTGAATCAATTAAAATAATTAGTGGTCGGTTGTTAATCATACCTTCCACTTCAATCATGTGCGATTGAAATTCTTCTTGCTGGTTGTCCAAGGCTGCGTATATCCTTGGCATTTTGCTACCCATATCCTCCACTGTTTTAGCTTTCTGAACAACATGGACAGTTCTCGCTTTATATTTTCTATGGGGGAAGTATATGTACCTATGGTTCCCTTTACAGCCCCAACACTCCATAGTTGGCGGTCTTGGCATTTTCTCACTCCCTTCAACTTTCCTGGGCTCTCTAAAAGATGACTGTCCCCAAGGAATGTTCCTAAAAAAGGGAGGTTTGTTTCCCTTCTGCCTCTATTCCTTCTTAAACTTCATCTGATCATTCCAAGCCTTCCAAATGGTAGGCTTTTCTCTTTGCTGTTCAAATAAGCATTTATCCCTTCTTATGGTTTCTTCCATAGTCTTAGGATCATCATACTGAATCTTGTCACCAATGGAAGGTGGCAATCCACTTAGATGCCTTTGAATCTTGACAGTCTCATCTTTGATGAATGGAACATACTTCAGCAGTTCCATGAAACTTCATTTGTACTCATCAATGGTCATGCTGCCTAGCTTGAGTTTGAAGAAATCCTTCATCTTTCTGTCATAATATCTTTTGGTTAGTTATTTCTTCTTGAAATACCTCTTGAAGTCCTTCCAAGTGATATCTTTCTCACTAATGTGTTGCATCTGCACAAACTGATCCCACCACATGGATTATTTTCCTTTTAGCTGATACATCGCAATTCTTCCTTCTGCATGAGCAGAGTAGTTCTGTAGTTGGAAATATTTCTTCATGCCAAGCAACCATGTCTCAACATCTTCCTCCTTCTTATGTTCTCCATCAAATGTTGGATTCTTGATCTTGTTCATCTCCCCTTTCAATTCATCCTTTCCAGATTTTCAGTGTTTTCTGGTAGGGGACGGGCTTGAACTACTATGTGTTTCCCTGCCAGAATGCTTCGGGGAGACACGGTAATGTCTGCTACCACTCCTTGATCTTCTTCTCCTCTCAGGGGTTCTGACACTTCTTGATCTTCTTGTGTCATTATCTTTTTCCAATTTCTTTTCTATTCTTTCCAGGCTCTTCAACATTTTTAAGTTGAATTCACCCTGTCGATCCCTGATTTTCATGAGCTTTCGGCTATCATCTTGGAGAGCCTGGGAATCTCTCTGCAATTTTTAAATGAGTTTCATCATACGTCCCTCTTTATCTATATCTTTTCCATGCCCATTAGAGTTTGTTCCTTAGACTCCCAAGATGACATCCTTCCCTTCTCTTTCATCTTATGAAATGGAGGCACTCCACACCTCTTCCATTTCCTTACTCGGCATCTATTCTTGGCTATCTTGACACTCGTTGAACTCTGCACATACAATGTGCAATAAATCCGAAGTTTGTCAGGCCCTTAAACCTTCAAGAAAAATTACAACATTCAGAAGCCAACGTGAGCAAGAAAAATGTTTTGACCTCACAAAGTTTTCTGAGCTCTGTTCAGCTCTGCAAATTTTGGGACTTCGAGACTTCGAGTTTTTGGTACCTGAGAGTTCTCTATGTAGTGACTCCTAACTTCTTTTCACTACAGTCCCCAAAATCCAAAATTTTGGTTTCCTTTCTCTCTGACCCACAAAACAGCTATCGCCCTTAAAACCTGTTACGTTTCTTCAGTCTTCGATGGCTTCGGGACTTCGAGACTTCGGGTTTTTGGTACCCAAGAGTTCACTATGTATTGACTCCTAAATCCTTGTTGATACAATCCCCAAAATCAGAAATTTTGATTTACTTTATTCTCCAGGCCCACAACACAGTTGTCACCCTTAACCTCATTGGCGTGTGGCACGTTCCAGAGGACCTACGTCTCCATCAGTGATGTCTTCAGGTCCCACCGCTCTCGCTTGTCTTTTCAATTCTCTGGCACATGGTACACATCCATGCACCCACATCCATTCCAAGAAAAAATACAATGGTTAGGTCCTCTCTCAGATCTACGGTGCATATCTTTTCGGCGTTTCGGGGTTTCGGGCATCGGGAGTCCGTGTATCCCATATCTCGAACTTTCGTTCGCCAAAATCCTGAATTACGGTTTACTCTCCCACTTGATTCGATAGTCAAGTCCTCTCCTACAATATAAGGTGTAGATAATTTAGGGAATCCATGTTTCACTAACTCACGACTTGCGAGCACAAGGGTCTTCCTTTTGGTTTCCCAGGTGCTGAAATGTCGTCCGGCAGCCACGTGGTTTCCCCAATGGATGGTCCTGAAGAATTTTGGATTTCACGTATCACGATTTCCACGTTCCTTGGAAAATCCAAAGGGTATTTTAAACCCTGTGCATATTCTCCAGATCTAATGGTCACAAGGATTCACCTTTCCTTCTGAACAAAACCTAAGGCTCCAACACTTCTGGTGTGGAGTCCTCTCTCCTTGTGGCTATATACCACATCGGTTGTGGTTTCACGACACTGCTATACCTCCTAAGCTTGTAAGCACGTCAAGTAACTCCTTGACACATCTGGAGCATTCCAGGGTCCAAAATCGGTCCTCCAAACATAATTTCTCCTCACACCCTCGGTCCAAAGACCACTCGATTGGCCCATCTAGGCTCAGTGTCGAAACCTTGGCTCTGATACCAAATTGTAACACCACTTTTAATGTTTCCAAGGCTTACTTGCTCTGATACCAATTTGTAACACCACTTTTTCTGTTACCATACTTCGTGAAAATATAACACTCACTCTCAGATTATCAAACAACATGCATTTAAGCAATGAAACACATTTAATCCGAGAGTAAGCATAAGAATTGTTACTGACATAAATAATCCATGGAATTAACATCAATCCAAATGCATAGCAAAATACATGATAATTATAATACACAGAGATACATAAACGTAATTAAAGCATCATCTGGTACTTATCTTTGAAATAGTGGTAGTTCCACCAACCAAGTGCAGGCCTTCCATGAACCTCCCAGCCTTAGACCACACTGCTCATCAGCTCAGCAATGGGTCACCCCCGAGCTGGGACTAAGCTCCACCCCCAAGGCAGGGAATCCTAGGCTAGGATAAGGTTACAGAGAAAACACACAGTCACAAGGAAGGAATTCTCTCCCAGGAACTACTCATACTCACTGCCCATAGACTCTCCTTCACCACATGCCTGTTCCACCCCAGGAGTATACACCTTCTATGTCACCTAGACAGTCATTCGGCTGCTAACCTCCCTTGCCTTGGGTTACAGCAACAAATTGGACCAGAATTCTCCGAGCTTTGTGGCATCTACAAGGTTCCTTCAAGGAGTTCTCTCCTTCCTCTGTGCACTCTCTCACCTGAAGAGAATCTCTCACAGGCTAACAACCTATTCTTCCAACCTCAATCACCTCTCTCACCTGGAGAGAGTGTTGTACAACTGGCCAACAAGCCCCACACAGTCCATCACTGCGTGGCCACAACAACCAATGGGGAAAATAGACACGACCTTTCCAGCAGGTTCAACAATGGCAAATGGTCTCATGGATATGGCTTCGAAAAAGGCTCTATGCATAGGCTCGATGCTCAAACAGAGGATGATTCATCTTTTCAGAAATTAACACCAGTTATTATGAATCAACACACAGAATTTTCTATTCAAAGGGAGTACGAGGTATTCTTCCAGAGGTCGAATTGGTCGTACTATTCAGAAGATCCGATTGAATGGAGGAGAACCCCAACACGACTCATCTCAACCCTCTTATTTGCATGGGCTTGGGTTGACACTTGTCACCCATGAAGTTGCATGCTTCCATCAGCGTGTGCTCCTTCCACCATTTGGAAGTCACAAGCCATTCCAAAAGAACTTAGGGTAAAAACATATTATTCACATGTCTTTTGGAATAATATTAAAATATTATTCCCAAGGCTTAAGCCCCCTAGGATTAACACTTAGCCCCTTTTCCCACCTTCCAGTCCCTAATCCCTTGCCCTCTCTGTGGATGCTTAGTCCCCCATCACTCATTCATCGTGTCGGCCTGCATGCGGTGGTGTTTATATTTTATTAATGTGTTGCATACATATAAGTACAAAATTAGGCCCTTGGACTACAACCCTTAGGCTCTCTGGCCTAAAAATCACATAAGCCCACCAGATTATACAAACTTGGCTCACTAGCCTATAACACATATTTACAATTCATTTCATAACCCAGATTTACAAAGCGCTCGACCTTGGGGACACTACAGGATGCATAGAAAAGGGAAAACTTTTGAAGCCCAAAGCCCGAAGTTTCAGATCTTCGGATAGCACCCAAATCATAAGTGCTAGGTCACAGTCGTGGTCACATGCAAACCAAGGGATAAAGAAAAGGGGCTAGCACCCAAAATTTGTGGTAGAACAGATATGGTCTTAGAGATTAAAATTGAGGGGTTCTTGACCAACCAAGACCTGGATAAAATGGAATCTGATATTGTTTTTTTGAATCAGATTGGTTTATTCTAGAAAATTATTAAAGTCTGATAGCCTGACAAAACTTAGTTGACTGTACATTTTGAAGAGTTAACAATTGTCAAAACCAAACTGAATTGTCACATAGTGCATAGAAATGGGGAAGGCACAAGGTGTTTATAGTTTGGAAAATGAAGTTAGAGGAAAGGATGTCCATATAGGATTTGAAGGATCGAACTCCAATGGGCATGAAGAATAGATATATAAGGAAGGAAACATTATGAAAACCATTGAAAAGTTGCAAAAATATGTCCAGACTCATCGAGAAGATAACATAAAGTTCATGAAATCTAGGGAACAACACGGAGAATTCAACATAAAGTTCATGAAATCTAGGGAACAACACGGAGAATTCAACATAAAGTTGATGCAGAGCCTGGAAAGAATAGAAAATAAATTGGATAAGGAGAGTGACTCTAGTAAATCAAGAAGTCACAGGTCTCCTGATGAGAACAAAAAATCAAGGAGTGTTGGCAGACAACATCATCACTCCCAAGGCAACTCCAAGAGGAGGGAACATAGTAGTTCAAGTCCATCTCCTACTAGAAAGCATAGGATATCTAGAGTGGATGAACTGAAGAGTGAAATGAACAAGATTAAACCTCCTACGTTTTATGGAGAGCACTAGAAGGAGGAAAATGCTGAGACATGGCTTCTTGGCATGAGGAAATATTTCCAACTACAAAATTACTCCTCTCATGCAAAAGGAAGAATTGTAATGTATCAAATGAAAGTAAAACTATCCATGTGGTGGGACCATCTTGTGCAAGTACAATATATCAAAGAGAAGAATGTTACCTGGAGGGAATTCAAGAAACACTTTGAAAAAAAATACTTAAATAAGATATAGTATGATATAAAGAAGAAAGATTTATTTGAACTCAAATTGGGAAGAATGACTATAGATGAATATTAAAGAATATTGCTAGAGTTGTTGAAGTATGTCCCTTTCATCAAACATGAGACTGTCAAAATATAAAGATATTTCAGTGGACTGCCAACTTTCCTTAGTGACAAGATCCGATACGATGATCCTAAAACTATGTAAGAAACCATAAGGATAGCGGAATGCTTATATCATCAACATAAAGGAAATCCTACCTTCCAAAGAGCTTGGGAATACAAGAAGAAGTTTAAGAGGGAATAGAGGCAGAAGGGGAACAAGCCACCCTTTTTCAGGAATAATCCTCAAAGATAGTCAGTGTTTAGAGAGCCCAGGATGGATGAATTAGGTGGACAAAGGCCAAGACAACCACCTATGCAATGTTGGTTTTGTAAAGGGGATCACAAGTATAGAGATTTCCCTCACAAAAGTGACAAATTGAGAGTTTTCCACAATGTTCAGTAAGCAGAAACAATGGAGGACATGGGAAATAGAATACCAAGTATCTATGAATCCCTGGACAAAAAGCAAGATGAGTTTAAATAACACATGATTGGAGTTTAAGGTATGATCAATAACCATTCCTTTACCATTTTGATTGATTCAGGGGCTAGTCATAGTTATATATATCCCAAGGTAGTGGAAAGGTTACAATTTCCAAGAGGCAAGCATGTGAAATCTTGGATGGTGCAGTTGGCTATAGGATCCAAGAGAAAGGTTGTTGAGTTGGTTAAATCATGTCAAGTGGGCATGAATGGACTAAGTACCAAGGAAGAGTTGAACATCTTTCCTTTGGGATCATATGACTGCCTGAATGGTATGGATTGGTTGGACCAACACCATTCCATACTAGACTGTCGTAACAAGGCATTTACTTTCCTGGATGAGGAAGGCAATCAAAAAATAGTCCAAGGAATTCTAAGGGCAGTTACTGTCTGAGAAATTTCAGCATTGCAGTTGAAGAAATGCTACAGAAAAGGCTGCCAAATATTTGTAGCCCATATGGAGGAATCATATAAGGATAAGGTGCCAAATTTGGAATATCATGCAGTCCTGGAATATTTTGAAGATGTGTTCAAGGAGGTACGAGGACTACCTCCAAAGAGAGATATTGATTTCTCTATTAATTTGATTCCCGGAGTATCTCCAGTGTCAAAGACTCCTTACATAATGAGTACACTCGAATTTAAGGAGTTGCAAATGCATCTTGAAGAACTTCTGAATAAGGGGTATAGATTCCCAAGTGTGTCACCTTGGGGTTTCCCAGTCTTATTCGTTAAAAAGAAACATGGGACATTGATATTGTGCATCGACTTCAGACAATTTAATAAAGTAACTATAAATAACAAGTATCCTCTGCCAAGGATTGATGATCTCTTTGATCAATTGAAGGATGAAAAGATATTTTCAAAGATAGATCTTAGGTTAGGATGCCATCAAGTAATGATCAAAGAGGAATATATCAATAAGACTTCTTTCAGGACAAGGTATGGTCATTATGAGTTCACAGTGGTGCCATTTGGGTTATCAAATGCACCAGTTGTTTTCATGTGCTTAATGAATGGTGTTTTCCGAGAATATTTAGACAAGTTTGTCATTTTTTTTCCTGGATGAAATCCTTTTATAATCCAAGTCGAAACAAGAGCATGAGCATCAGTTGAGAATGGTGCTGCAAGTGCTAAGAGAACATTGTTTGTATGCAAAATTGAGCAAGTGCTCATTTTATCAAAACAAAATTCACTATTTGGGACATATCATATCTAAATAAGGGATAGCAGTGGACCCTAAAAATATTGAGGCCCTTAAAGGGTGGACAACACCTAAGAATGTGACAGAATTGATATCCTTCATGGGTCTATCTGGTTACTATAGAAGGTTCATTGCAAGGTTTTTGAGAATAGATCACTCCATCACTTCATTGCAAAGGAAGGGGAAGAAATTTCAATGGAAAAAAGAATGTGAAAAGAGTTTCCATCAATTGAAGAAGTTGTTAACTAGTTCTCCTATTCTAAAGATCTCATATCTGAATGAAGACATTATTGTATGCACAGATGCATGTAAAGAAGGACTAGGTGGAGTCCTCAATCAAAATTGGTTTTTTGTATGTTATGAATCAAGGAAGTTGAAAGAAAATGAAAGGATCTATGCCACTCATGATTTGGAATTGCTAGCCATAGTGCACACTTTGAAGAAGTGGAGGCACTACCTCATGGGAAAAAGGTTTGAGCTAAGGACATACCCTAACGGTCTGAAATACTTGTTTGATCAACCTAATTTGAATGCTAGGGAGAGTAGATGGTTGGAATTCCTCTATGAGTATGAATTTCATATCGAGCACATCAAAGGAAAGGAGAACAAAGTGGTTGACGCACTCAGCATGAGCATGCATGAACTGTATGCTACAACCATTAGCTTGTATTAGATGGATCTTAAAGGAAGAATTTATGAAGATGCAAATTCAGATTTGTAGTACATGGAATTGGTAACAAAATTGCAGCTAGGTAAAATGTAGCAGAAGGTTGAGGATTATGAACTCGGAATTGATGGAATCCTTCAGTACAGAAACATAGTCTATGTACCCAATTCTCTGGAATTGAGGAGTGTTATTTTAAAAGAGATGCATAATGTGCCTTATGCAGGACACCCAGGATATCAAAAAATAGTTTCAACAGTCAAGAGCCAATATTATTGTCCCGACATGAAGAGGGAGATTGTTGGATACATAGATAAATGCTTGGAATGTCAAAAGGTAAAGATGAAGCATAGACATGTTGTTGGTTTACTACAGCCATTTCCCATTCCTGATTGGAAATGGGAAGTGGTGACAATGGATTTCATCATAGGATTTCCCAGAACAAGAAAGAAACATGATGCAATCATGGTAGTGGTGGACAAGCTTACTAAAGATGCCCATTTCATTCCATTGAAGACTACTTAGAAAGAAGCTAATATTGTTGATATATTTATGAGGGAAGTATCACGTTTTCATGGCATACCCAAGAAAATTGTGTTTGATAGAGACCCAAATTTTACATCAAAGTTCTAGAAGGGGTTATTCAAAGGGTTTAGAACAAATCTAAGCTTCATCACTGCTTATCATCCTAAGTCTGATGGGAAGACAGAGAGGGTGAAACAAGTGGTAGAAGATATGTTAAGAATGTATGTGATGGAAAAACCATCTAAATGGGAAGATTATATACACTTGGTAGAATTTTCCTACAATAACGGGTATCAAGCATCACTGAAGATAAGCCTTTTTGAATCACTTTATGGAAGAAAGTGTAATAGCCCAATAAGATGGGAAAACCCAGCTGATAGGGAAGTGGTTGGGCCAGGGTTTCTCAAGGAAATGGAAGAAAAAATGATGAAGATTAAGCAAAATTTGAAGGATGCCCAAGATAGGAAGAAAATTTATGTTGATAAGAAAAGAACCCACAAGGAGTTTAAAGTGGGTGATCATGTTTCCTTGAAAGTAAAAGCCAACAAAAGTTCCCTGAAGCTGGGAAACTGTTCCAAGTTGGTAGCCATATATTGTGGACCATTTGAAATCCTAGAAAGGATTGGACCAATTGTTTTTATGCTTGCATTTCCTGCATCCATGACTGTTCATAATGTATTTAATGTTTCATTTCTCAAGAAGTATATACATGATCCTAATCATGTGATTGATTGGAATGTGATTTAGGTGGAGCAAGAAGGCACCTTGCAAGTGCATCCGGTGTGCATATTGGAATGGAAGAGAAAGAATCTTTGGAATTGAGCCATAAGGATTGTAAAGGTCCAGCGGACATGGTACGGTCCTGAGGACATGACATGGGAGCATGAGGATGCTATGCGGGAAAAATACCCGCATCTTTTTGAAGATTTTGAAAATCTTGTTGATGCTGTGTAAATAAGTTTCACTGAGGAAAGTGAAAAAATAAGGGGAGTGGATTGTAATATCCCCAAGGATGAGCCCCAGTTGTATTTACGAATTGTAACATGTTTTCTAGGCTGGTGAGCCAAGAAATTATAAGCTGATAGGCTTAAGTGTTTATTAGGCCGGTGAGCCTAGGTGTTAAAGGCCAGGACCCTATTTTTTGCATGTAAATATTCATATTATTAATATAAAAACATCATTGTGTGTATATCAACCATGAAGAAAGAGTATGGGGGACTAAGCTCCACTAGGATAGGTAAGGGAGAGGGCGCTCAGAGGATGGGAATTGGGACTAAGATTAAGAGCTTAAGTCCAAGAATAATTTATTATTATTCTAAAAGTTGATAGAAGGATATGATTATATCCTAAGTTCATTTGGGAAGAGGAAATGACTTCCAAATGGAAAGGAACATGCTTCATGAGTGACATGTGTCATCTCATGCACATGCAATTTTAAGTGGGAATTATTGTTGTTTTGGGCAGAAATCACGGAGGTGTGGGAACACACAGTTGGCTCTCACACTCTCACCATTCTCGCCATTCTATGACTATTCAGCCACATTTATCCTGACAAGTTCACTCATTCATCGAGAAATCACACAACAATCCATTTCCGCCATTGTTGAACCTGCGTCAATCGTGAACCTCTGTAACTTGTGCGCACTAGTATGTTGTTGATTCGTACTCTTCCTTACCTGATTTTTGTTGTTGCCTCTACCCTTACCCATTTGTCTTAGGATATGGATAGAAGAAACAAGTTTTCAGGCCTATGGTTTGGAAAGGCAGGTTGTCAGGCCCGTATATTGAAGAGGCAATTTGTTAGGCTTGTGAGAAACTCTCTCCAGGTGAGAGAGTGTGCTGAGGAAGTGAATTCTCCTAGAGGGAGTCCAATAATAGATACAGAGCTTTGAGAGTTCCTGTATGGCCTATTGCTGAAGCCCTAGAAGGGAGGTGGAGCAGTAGATGAACTGTGTGACAGTGAATGTGTATACTCTTGGGGTGGGACAGGCATGTGGGGAATGATAGTCTGTGAATAGTGGGCATAGGTGGCTCCTGAGAGAATCCTTCCTGTTGAACTTTGTGACATTCCTGTTAGCCTTGCCAAGCCTAGGAATCCCTTTCCCAGTGTATTTTAGTCCCAACTCGGGGGTGACCGACTGCTGAGAGTGATGAGCAGTGTGGTCTAAGGCTAGGAGGTTCGTGGAAGGTATGGACGCAGTCGATGGTCTTCACAATCTAGAGATAAGTATCAATTATGTGTTTAATGATGTCTATTGTGCATGTATATGATTCTTACAATGTTATCATGTGCTTTCATTGCATGTATGATTTATGAACAATTTCGCATGAGTTAGTATTGTAGTAGTATACTTTATTTCCTTTTATTTCATTATAAATTCATGTAATATTTATGTACTCCGGGATGAATATTTAACCTATTATTAGAGATTAATATTTTGTTGGTTGTGTTACGTTGCCTGACCTATTAGTGGGTGGGGATGTTGCAAAATGGTATCAGCGCTAAGAAAGGTGTCCAAGAAGTGTCGTTTACGAGCCTTTTTATGGCTGGGGACGTTACACCAATGATGGTTTTTCATCTATTGAGCACAAGGTCACCTATCAATAATGAAAATAGGCCCATTGTGCTAATCTAGATGGTCATACTCTCAAAGCAGTGTGTCGGAGTCGATAAGAGTAGGAATTCTAGCAAGAAGTCAATGAGGACCTTTTATAATAGCATGAGTAAGAGACATAGATACTTGTGAAATGAGATGAACTTGAAAGACTCAAGAAGGTTGACTTAAAAGGTCAGATACTTACTGCAGAAAAACTTCACTTGAAAAAAAAAACGACACATTACGTGACTTAAGCAACATGACTATAAACTAAGATACATTTATGATACAAGAGGCATCCACAAATGATTTATATGGTTGGAAGAATAACCAACTAGGGGATATTATACTCAATAACGAGGAAGAGTCTCATAAATCCATACTAAATCGAAAATATTGAGATACTGAATCAATATTGTGCTTTGTTCAAGGGTGACAAGAGTGTTGCCAAAAAGGAGATAGACTCTTTCCCCCTCTTTTTGTTTTTATTTTTATTTTTTTTTCTCTTTTTCATGTTATTAAATCCTGAAAAAGAATAAAATAATGATATAGTACAGTGGAGGAAACGAGTGTCATAGGAAAGAAAACTAGTTCCAAATCACAAGGAACATACCTATGCTCAATGAAAGGAATCATGTGTAGAATAAGGACACTTGGGGAATGTTTCCTCTAGGGTTAAGGTGTCGAGTTGAAAAGACATAAATTGCAAGGATAGAAACTAGTAGGAATGCATAATAAAATGGTTCAACAATGGCAAGATAAATCCGACATTAGGCCTAAAAGCATGAGCAGTTAGCATGCGATGCAATTAAAACTCAACACATAAATGAGGAATACCCATTGGTATTGGCCAGAATAATATTGATGAGAAGATATTAGGCTTCAACACAAAGTAATAGTGGGACTAAAAGGGCTCTTGAACCTACTAAAACAACTATAGCATGGGTTTCAAAAAGGGCAGTGAGGTAATAAATAAGACACCCATGGAGAGATAAGATCTACCATCCATAAATGATACCTTTAATGTATATTGAAGGTATGATGCCACGGATGGATGGGGTGGACCCTATGGAAGATATGTGAATGATATGGATAAATCATAGTTCAGGTGGAATGACACCTACTCTATATGCCGATAAGGAACACAATACCTATTGAATAATCTAAAAAGGTGTTGATATAAGTATCAACATGCGGTAGGGCGAGTCCTATAGGTAATCGCCAGAAAAAAAAATTGAGAAGAATATATGGAGATTCAATGCAAAGTCATGGTGGGACTAAACATGACTTCCGATTCTAATAGAAAACTTGCATAATGGGTGCCAAAATGAAAAGGGGGTCTAAGCTAGGGAACCCATGGAAGATAGGATTTATGACATGAATTACAACACTTCTAAAAAACAAAGAAGGTTTTTTGTTGAAACTTAGTGGAGTCGATCCTGATTAAAAATGAAACAGATAATGTAAAAATGGATGGAGGGGGAAATCCAACCAATATGCCAGTTTTTAGACCATTACCTATCAGAATAGATCTATATGGAATGAAAAGGTACCAAATAAAATGTCTCCAAAGTCTTATATATAATACCCAAAACACTTACCTAGAAGTTAATAAGTCCAATATAGAAACCTCTAATAAAAACATGTCCTAAGGGATACAGAAATTGAAAACAAGAAACCCTAAAAGTAAAATATGTATAGAGGACCACACAACCATGCAGCTTACGAATAGTAGTTGTCTAAGTATATCCCATTGCTAGGCTCAAGCCAAGGATTTCGTTGGAAACCAAATCTTAAAGCTTTCGGTTCAGGAGGAGGTCAAAGATCAATAATCATAGCTTCAAGGATGGCCTCATATGAAGGAAACTCAACATCCATGAACCCGAGGATCGACAACACACAAATACCAAGGCTCGAGGTCTCACAAATAGTAATATGAGACTCAAGAGGAAAAACCATATTACTCAAGGGGAAAGAAAAGGCTTACATTCCCCCATTAGATAGAACACCTGATCAATTGTCAATACCTTGTATTGAGAAGGAAAGCATGACTGTAAATATTCCTTCTCAGGAGAAATTGGACATCGAGTATAAGACGCAATATAATTCACATGTGGTGGGGAGGAGTATACTCTAAAACTAGGAACCTACAAAGGATAAAACTGAGCTGAAGTCGAACTAGGATTGTGATTATCATATAAAGCTTGATCAATAGTGAAAATTATTCCATTGTGAGGGAAATTCATCACACGAGAGAGTGTAGACACCACATCCTTCATATAATAAACATAATCACTCCCAAGAATCATATTAAAGTCAAAAGGGCATAACACCACTAAAATATCGATTAAAACAATATTCCCACCTAACATGATAGGAAATTGAGGAAGAATCCCCATACATTCACTAGGTATTCTGTCGAAATCCAACAACTCACTAGTAGCTGACACAAGCTTGGGATAACCCAAATATTTCCAAGCCGAGGAGGGTAAAATACTTGTAGAGGATATTTCATATACAATACATCAAAAAATACCTTTCAACATAGATTCAACCAGAACTGTTATATGGAAAGGTGAAGAATAAGGAAGGAGAGGCTCTACAAGATCATTTCAATCAAAGGAAACCATCCTAGGACTTGGAGGGAGAATGATCGAAGAGAGTGGAATGCCCCCTTTTTCAGAAGGTACTAAACTAGAAATGCTAAATACATAGTCAAAAGACTCATCACTCCCTAAAAGGAGAGTGGGATCGACTAAATCTTGTGTGAGCTCAACCACTTTTGAATATTGGTCATCTCCAAGAGAAGAGTGGGATCGACTGAAGATTTCATTTGATAGAACACTTGCTAAACCACTAGTTGAATAGGATGCAGGAAAACATGGTCAAGAGACAAATCACCTCCAAAACAAAGAGTAGTATCGGCCAAAGATTGCATCAACATGACCACTGCATCAACCAATGATTGAATATATTTCTAGGAAATTGAAGATGACTATGAAGTAGAAGGGCCTTTAGAAAAGGACCATGCTTTTCATATGATGGAAATAACAGGGAACAAATGAGTAAGGTGATCTCCCGTGAAAATATTGTAAGGTAACTTGGGCTTATGTACTATACATAGAGGATTCTCACCTATATAAATTCCCCCAACATGACTCGTAGTGACCAATTACATGCTCCCAACATGACTGGCAGAGGCTAGTAGCATGCCCCCAACATGGATAGTAGAGGATGGTGTTGTGAGTGGGAAATCCCTCTACAAACTAGCACTTAGGGTTTTATTATGCATGCAGAAAAGACCTAAAGATTCCTACTTTCTACCGTCGTCCTAGACCTAATCCCCATTATTCTTAAGAAAATATGTAGTTAAGAAGATCAAGTGAGCATACCTTATTTCATGCATTTGATATCGATCATTCTTCACGCTTGATCACTCTTTGACTACAACTCTCCTCCCAAGGCTAACCTACATTCACACAAGAAAAACAAAGAACTCCACATGCATTTGATCTATAGATTAATGAGTTAGAGATTCAATCAATATGTATGCAATAAACCATGAAAACCTCATATGGTGGGATGGGAAAAGTACTTCTTTATTATTAACTTCAACGAATCAACTTATAATGATGAAGCTAGCCACTGCTCCGTGAACCTGGTCCTGGGCTCCTCTTCAACTGTCCTCCAACTTCTTTGTTCTATATTTCCCTTTGTACAAAAGGGTTGGGACAAAGGGAATGTGAAATTAGGTATAGTTTCTTTACTATGATTCTCCTCTTCCAAATGGGACCCCTAACCCTTATTTTATAGGCTAGAAGAAGCTAGGTATTTGTTCGAACCCTCAGCCATGCATGGATGAAAGGTTTAGTTAACTCACACAAAGTTGTGTGTTCTGTCAACAACTTTCCTTTTTTCATGCTTTTTTAGGTACATGTGGGTTGTCTTGGGTCAGCTAGCATGTACACCCGTGAAATAATGGAGTAGGGCATGTGGGCCTTTATAAAAGGTGTTTTTAAGAAGAGTTGTTCAACAATGTTTTGGAAAAGAAGGAATCTGAGATGGCTTGATTCCAGGTAAGCATGTCTGGTGCAAATTAGGGTTATAACAGATGGTGACATGAATGAATCTAACATGACTCACAAAGGTTGGTAAAATAATGCCAATATGACTCACAATGATTGGACTTTTTCTTTGAGTGTGACTCACAATGGTTGGTTTCTTGCCCACAATATGACCAATAGAGGCTGGGTGGAGGTATCCAACATGACTAGTATAGGTTTGTGACTTATTCTTATTACTCTCCCTCTTCCTATTCCTTTTATACTTCTGGTTACTAGTACCAATACTTTCATGATAAGAGGGAGAAAAATGAGCATAATTCACTGGTGTAGAAGATAAAGGATCAACATCCATTCAATGCCCATGACATAAAGTGCTTATCTAAGACAAGGGAATTTAGGAAATTATCACTTATTCACAAGCAAACCAATAGTCCTACATAAACCACAGAATGTTCAAAGTGTCCATCAAGGGGGCACACACGTTTCCAAAGAAAGGAAAAGCATAAGAATCCCATTAGGCAAGGGTCCCTTGGTTGGAATCCTCTAGAACTTTTTTCGTATCATTCTTATGCACAGGTTCATCCCTTGCAGGATTTTTCATGCCCATAAAATTATCATGAACTAACTCTGATGAACCAGTGGTATAAAAACCTATGCCTTCTAGGAGGCATCTCCATGATTTCAAGAGAAAGACCAAGGGTTTTTCTTGACCAGTGGAGTGGTTGGTCAACTAACCTAAATCAATGATCCAAAAGTGACGACAATGAAACAACATAAGGCCAACTATAGAAAGTAACACTCCAATAAAAATAACTAAGAGAAACATCACAAGAAAACATCTTTTACAAATACTCATCCCAGATGGATGAGGTCCTAATTCCAAAGCAGTGAAAAAGTGGAAAGGGACTTTCAGATGAAGGCATGGGTTTATTAAGTCATGTGGACCAACAAACGAAGGAGTGAGAAGTGATTATCTAGACCTCCACTAACCAACCTTATCCGATGCAAGTACCCACACTTCATAGGGCACTCTCCAATATACTGAAAAGTGTGATACAAAATCTACCCCAGGTACCACGGAAAACCTCCAGAGTCACCTTTAAGATCCATAGGAAAATAAACTAATGTTACCAAATCGCAATCAGTGTCCGGGGGGTGCAATCGATAGTCACGATTTAACATATGGGTAGGGTAACAAACCTTGAAGCTTTGAAAGCATCGCCTCTCACATAGGTAAAGGGACTAGTGAAACCCCCAATACACAATCTCTCCACTATGCTCAGTTGATATTTGGAGGGGAATCTCCTCGGCTCTCATTTATGCAACCTCATTTTTAGCTCCTATGTTAGAGGAGGCTCCCAGCTATACTTATACAAAAATTGGATTTGACTCTCCCTAACTCAAACTCCTATGTTTTTTTTTTTCCTTGGAGAAAATAACTCTCTAAACTAAACCAAGGCCCTATCCTAAACTTGTTTTTGAACCCTAGAAACAAAGTCTAGTACATTTTATGTTTGACATTTTTTTTAGTGGTTGTTTTTACTCAAAGGGTACAAAGTGAAATTGATGTTGTTTGAGACTCTTGCAAAAATGAAAATTATAAGAACACTAGCAAAGAAACATTTACATTATTTCTTCAAATTAAAAAGAGTTTCAACAATAAAATGAATGAACGATCCTTCAAACTTTAAATGCAAATTTCTTCTTTCTGATGCAAGATGACAATGCAACCTTTTGAGAAAAGAAAAAGAAGAAAACAAAAGGTGTTATTTCTTATTTTTCTTTTGAAATTCTTTAAGGTGAGAAGAAAAAAAAATCCTATGCTAACATATTTTTCTTTTTCAAATGATAATTAAAAACAATGCAAAGAAAGAAAGAGACCTAACTAGCAAAACACTAGGTTTTTTCATTTTCTTTTTATCAAAGAAAAACTAACAAAACATGCTACAAGAAATTGTAGGATACACGATTCTTGGCTTTAAAATGAAAGATAAAAATAGTCCAAGAACACTAGGAAACCAAGAGAAAGATATTTTCTGTGACTTAGAATTTTTCAAGGACTTGAGAAAGAAAAAAGAAACAAGAAAGACACCCAACAGGCTCTACCAAAAATGAACAACCAACCAACACCTTCCAGATGAGAGAGAGTTTTTTATAAACAAAAAAATTACACATGTTCGTGATTGTGTATATTAGGACTTGTGAATATCTTGGGGTCATACACTAGAAAATCATGCATGTCTTCGGGTTATAAAGGAGAAACTCACAGATGGGCTAAGAATTTTAGAAAAAATAAAAATCCACTCCAAAATGAGGGCTTCCATAAATTTGATAAAATTTACTAAAAGGATAACGATTTATAAAGAAAATATATAAAACAAATAAAATAACAACAACAAGAGAAAAACAAGAAACCATAAGATTGACCCAAACTAGGAGAATCCCTAGTATGGTCACCAATTCTATTATGGGATTTCCCCCCTATGACTTTGGGTCATGTCACAACATAGATTGAGCAAGTGAAAGATAGAAACCTAACCCTCACACAAGACTTGTAATGAAATAACTACTTTATCATAGGGGGAAGAAAGTTTCACACCTTGTATCCTTATATTCGGTGTGATCCGGGTGGATATCAGTGGCCACCCACCTTCTCCAACTGGCCCAAAACATGTTTCTAGCAATTTTGGTAATTTACTATTTTTAGCAGTTTTTAACTTCCGGGGCCATTTTGAGGCCCTAAACGATGTTTTTTTTGAGAAAATGGGGAGGAACATGGATCGTAGATCATGTTTCTCATCTAAAATTTGTATTCCTTGGATAGATCTTTCCAACGAACTATCATACACCTAAAATGGAGATCGTATGCAAAAGTTATGACCCTGGGAAGTTGATGCACCAACTTACCCAAATGGGGCCCACATGACTTTTGGTGCTTCATCTCCCAGGGTTAGGTTTTTGGATGTCCAGGGTTTTTGGCATTCCTGCTTATTGTAAAAATTCCTTCAGAGCCTCATTGTAATCATATTCTCACGGATGCGAGTAGTTGTCACTTCTCTTCTCAGAGATAAACTACCACCATTCTAGCGAGTCTTTCACTCTGTATTTTACAATCTCTGTACATTTATTTGGTTAATAGAAATCGTGTATTACTGTATATCTGTGACTCTTGTTTTATTTCCACTATATCTCTGTTATATTATTGTCTCTCTTGCAATATCTTTAAATATTTATGTGTTATATCTCCGCTCTCATTTCGTACCGAAAAGAATCTGGATCAGTGGTATCAGAGCAGGCTGCTCTTGATCATTTTCAGTGCATGTCCCCGATGAGGTCCGAGTATAGAAATTTGGGTCTCGAGCTTTTCTCTCTTGAGGAAAATCACTCTCACACACCTAAGAAACCCTCAATGGCGGAAGAAAAGAAAAATGACAGAGTAGACGATCCTATTAGTCTATTGCTTGAGAAATCTATCACACGACAGAGGGATGAAATGATGGAGAATTTTTCCCACATACTTCAACACCTCCCGATAACATCAGGTGCATATTCATCAAGCGTCCACTTTGGAGGCACATCGCCTTTCAAGGTACAGGTTAATTTTGATATTCTCGTATTTGAAGTTCAAATAGATGCATATGCCCTAGATAAATGGTTAAATCTTATAGAAGGTTATTTCTCTGTTCATAATTTTTCCGACAAGGAAAAGATCACCTTCGCATTTTTTAAGGCTCTCCCCCATGTCAAACATTGGTGGGAAACTTACTGGGAGCAGAGTTCCACAGAAGAGTCTGGAATATATGGGGCCGATCCCACTTGGGATTTTTTTGTGGATACGGTAAAGGAACAATATTACCCCGTTGGCAACTATGAGGACCACTACATGAGATGGACCACACTGCGGCAAGAGAGGGGCCAATAAATTCCAAATTTCACCAATAGCTTCCATACCTTGCGCACCAAGCTAGGTATCAAAGACTCTGAATGAAATTTGTTTCTGAAATACCGTGGGGCTCTACATAGATACATCCAAACTAAAATGGATTTTTTGGACATCTCATCACTCGGTGTTTCCTATTGATATGCTGTTAAAATAAAGCATAAATTTAAGCACCATAACAAATGGGAGTTTGGGTCTACAAATCCACAATAACCAAAGTATGACAAAGACAACCCTAACAAATAGTCTCCTGAAAACCAGACCAAGCCACAGGAAAAGAAGGGTCATGGGAAGACAAAGAAGGACACTGGAAAATGGTGCAATTTCCACAAAATCCCCTGGCACAACACTGATGAATGTCGCTCAAAATAGTCATTGGTGGCTGAGATCAAAGACAGGGAGCCAAACCCTAATTCAGAATCTGATTCTGAAAATAATGGGAAAATACAGATCATCGACGCAGACCCCATTGCTATTGTCACGACTGCAACAATTCAACCAGAAGAACCAACAGATCCTGAAGAGGGGGAGCGCCTTTTTCATTCACAAATGTTGGTGAAGGGGACCCTGCTGCATTTTATTGTTGATAGTGAAATCCAAAAGAACCTCATCTCAGTAGAGGTCATCAAACAATTGGGATTGTCGACAACACCACACCCGCAACCATACAACATCGGGTGGCTTTGCCAAGGACGAGATCTTCATGTCAGCCAATAGTGTTGATTGTCATACAACATCCAACCCTTCAAGGATGAGGTACTATGTGATGTTTCCCCACTGGATGTCTGTGATGTTCTCTTGGGCCAGCCACATATGTGGAAATGCCATGCTATCTATGAGTCTCAACCTTGTAGTGTCATTATTACTCTGGGGGGTCATCTCTATAGGATACCATAGGTAGTTCCAACTACTACCCCACCTAAACAGTGCTACAAGGTAGTATCTCATACTACAAAATTCATCTTCTCCACAATCTATTCAAAAAGGGAACAAAAGGATACTGCAACCACCACAGCTTCGGCCCAAGCACCTTCTATCCAACAAAAGAAGGCCGACAAGGTTGCAACAAAGCACAAAGATTTTTTCTGCACACAGTCATCTAAAATAGATAGACTGGTTAAAAATTTCCAAACCTTCCAGCCAAAGGTTCGTGATAGCCTTCAACAAGCTATGCAATGCCACTTCTCCAGCAAGGCAAGCATATCACCAAGATTCAGATTCAGCAATCGCTTTCCCTTCTCCCCCAGGAACTCAACGCAATGGAGACCATTTCTTCCTAAGGAGGGAGGATTGATACAGGCAGATATCGGTGGCCACCCACCTTCTCCAACTGGCCCAAAACATGTTTCTGATAATTTTGGTAATTTACTATTTTTAGCAGTTTTTAACTTCCGGGGCCATTTTGAGGCCCTAAACAATGTTTTTTGAGAAAACGGGGAGCAACATGAATCATAGATCATGTTTCTCATACAAAATTTGTATTCCTCAGATAAATATTTCCAATGAGATATCATACACCTAAAACGAAGATCGTATGCAAAAGTTACAACCCCGGGAAGTTGATGCACCAACTTACCCAAACGGGGCCCACATGACTTTTGGTGCTTCATCTCCCAGGGTTAGGTTTTTGGATGTCCAGGGATTTTGGCATTCCTGCTTATTATAAAACTGCCTTCAGAGCCTCATTGTAATCATCTTCTCATGGATGCGAGTAGTTGTCACATCTCTTCTCAGAGATAAGCTACCACCATTCTAGCGAGTCTTTCACTCTGTATTTTATAGTCTTTGTACATTTATTTCGTTAATAGATATCAGGTATTATTGTATATTTGTGACTCTTGTTTTATTTACGCTATATCTATGTTATATTTTTGTCTCTCTTGCAATATATTTAAATATTTATGTGTTATATCTCCGCTCTCATTTCGTACCGAAAATAATCCGGATCACAGTGTCATTCCCCGCTCTCGACCCTTGTACTTATATTGAATCTTGCTTGAGTTAACCTGCAAAATAAGATCAATAAAGTGATACAACAATACAAAAAGTTAGTTATATTATAAAATCATACAATTAAATGATAGATTCAAATATGTAGAGTAATTAGACATACATAAACAAATTGAATCAATACTACACAAGTATGGGAAAATATAACTCTTTATTAGCAATGGTAAAAGAAGTAGTTACAACCCGACTCCAACCATCGATAGTGCCTCGAAGCCAACCTCCTAGGTTCCTCCAAAAGGTCCTTCAAGCATCACTAAAGAATATTTCCCTTCCTTAAAGCTAGAACAAGGGTTACAGGTTCAGGGATGCTACTCAAAGGATGAAGGGGAATAAGGAGACTTGCAATTTCTTCATCATATATTTGTACCTAGGTTGTCCTCCTAATCCATTCCCCAAAAGGTGCCTTTATTCCATCCTAAAGAATTTAAGGAGGTTTAAATCCATTTGGTATGGGCTAAGGGAGGTTGGGAAATGATCCCAACCAAAATACTTGCTCCAAAATGTGGAATTATTTTATTTTTCACAGTTTTTGAGGGCATCCGCAAGTTGTACACTAACAAGGCATGGATGTCTGTGTGTTGAACCAAGGTTACCCATGGATATAAGATTTTTTTTTTTTTTAAGTGACTTTGATGAGGGAACTTGAGATTTAAGATTGCAAGTCAGGGATAATGACTAAGCCATCTCACAATGCAATTGGTGTGGAAAATTATGGTATAATGCATATGGGTGCATCCATTATGAATGAATGTGATGGAAGAGGTGGTTTGGATGGGTGGCCTATGGGTGCATCCACTAAGGATGTAATAAATAAGAAATATGCTAGTGGTGGGTGTTAATGGACCCCCATAGGTTTTACAAGTGATGACAACTCCCTTGTCCTAGATTAATTTAACCGATGAGTAGAGGCCAGGTTCCTAGGGAGTGGACTAGTGAATATGTCAACATCGTGCATACATATTAATAATATTGAACTATTAGTACCAAATAGTAAAATTCAACAACATAAATAATTTTTTTTTTATATTTAAATGATATTTAACTCTACACATGAAAACTATGATGCAGGTGATATGTCCATCCCATATGGACATTCCTCGACATCGTTTAGTCCCATAACCTGTAGAAATAGAAGAGCACTAAAAATTAGAGGATGACATAACATAAATAAATGACCATGGTGAATTTATCAAATGTGACACATACCTGAGTATGGGGTACACTAAATGACAAAAATGCCTCTATTGATGCATCAGTGGAGACATGCACTGATGCATCAATGGGTGTAGAGGGCCTGTTGCACAGATGTAACAACTACAAAACACCATAACGATCTAGCGATATAAATACACAAAATACCATATAAATATATAACGATGAAGAACTTAGAGATGGTTAATATAATAACCTCTTTCTTGAAGATATCCTATCGACTAGCCTCCATAGGCCCATAACAAGTCTGATCATGATGGATATTGGTGGCAACCCACCTATTCCAACTGGCTCCTCTTGTCCATTTTTTGTTCAACACGTTCTTTCGTACTTCTTTGTAATTGTGGGTTCTACACTTTTGGGGCTATTTGAATCCCTACACATCTTTCAGGTGGATACTGGTGGCCTCTCACCTAATCCAACTAGATTATTTTATAATTTTTCATGTCAACACATCTTGTTGTACTTCCAAGGACGTTTTGGAGCCCTAAATAGTGTTTTTTTGGCTCGCCACAGTCAAACTGTAAATAGAGTCAAAATGTTACGATGTAATGTGTATTTCTCTGAAAGACCTTTCCAAGGGGTTATCACATGCCTAAAACAAAGGTTGTATGCAAAAGTTACAACCCCGAAAACTTGAGGTACCAACTTACCCATAGGGGCCCACATGAATTTTGGTGTTCCACCTTCTATGGTTAGGTTTTTGGATGTCTAGGGTTTTGGAATTCCTACGTAATATCAAAAAGGCCTCTAGAGCCTCATTGTAATGATTTTGTTCAGACATATACATGTAGAACCCACATCTCTTCTCAGAGATAGCGACCACCATTCGAGAAAGTGTTTCAGTTCTGCAATTTTATAGTTTTAGCCTATTTCATTTATTTAATAGAATATATTGTTCATTGGATATTTATGTTTTTCTTCATATCTTTGTGTTTATTGTATTCATTCCATTAATCAATTTTTTTCTCTCCTAAATCCGGATCAATGGTATCAAGGAAGTCTTCTCTTCATTTTTTTTTCTTCATGCATGTCCCTGACAAGATCTAGGTACAAGAAGTTGGGACTTGAACCAATCAAGCCATTGCAATATCGGTCACCATGACCCAGACAACAACTCATGGGTGACAAAAAGAAAGATGATGGAGCAGGAGATCCTTTTAATTTGTTGCTTGAGGAATCCCTTGCGTGACAAAGGAACAAAATGATAGACAACTTTTCACAGATCCTTCGGTGGCTACCCATAGGAGAAGCATATTCATCAAGCGACCATGCAACCCTCTTAAAGGTTCAGGTAAATTTTGATATTCCATTATTTGAAGGACTTATAGATACAAATGTTGTAGATAAATGGTTGAATCTTCTCAAAGGGTATTTTTTGGTCTACAAATGTTTCGATAGGGAAAATATTACTTTTTCACTCCTCAAGGTCGTACCCCATATTAAGGATTGGTGGGTGGGACACTTACTCTGAGAAAAGAGCCATATAGGAATTTGAAATATTTGTGGTTTCCCCTAAATGGGATTCCTTCTCAGATGCCATTAAATAACAATACTACTCTATTAGAAGCTACAAGGACCAGTACACTAGATGGACCACCTTGCATCAAGAAAGGGACTAGACAATACTAGATTTCACCAATATTTTCCATACCCTACCCACCAAATTGGGTATCAAAGACTCTGAGTGAGATTCATGCTCAAATAACGTATCTGTTTGCATAGGTACATCAAAAAATAAATGGAGTTTCTGGACATCACCTCATTGGGTATGACTTATATATATGCTGTGAATATTGAGCATAAATTTAAGCAGAAGATGCGAGATTTTGGATCTGCAAACTCCTCACAAATGAAGCAGGGAAAAGGCATGCCAAAACCACACAACAAGGGGACATAGAAGATATGGCCACTCTTAGGAAAACTAGTCCAAGCCACAAAACAAGAAGGGCAATGAGAATATGAAGAAGGAAATGAGAAAATGGTCTAAGTACCATAAAATCCCTTGGAACAACACTGAATAATGTTGCTCCAAGCAGTCACTCGTAGCCAAGCTGAAGGATTCTGAGTCAGAGGCTGATTTTGATTCTGAATCAAATACTAAAGGAGGGAATGAGATCATCGATGTTGAACTCAATGTCACTATTACTACCACAAAATTTCTTCCAAGAAAAACAGAAGAACTAGAGGAAGGATAATGCCTCTTTCACTCACAGATGTGGGTAAAGGGGGATCCACTTCATTTCATTGTTGATAGCGATAGTAAGAAGAACCTGATTTCAACAGAGGTCATCAAGTGGTTGGACTTTCCAACCACACCGCACCCACATTCCTACACCATTGGTTCGCTTCGCTAAGGAATATATCTTTGTGTTAGCCAACATTGTCGTCTGCCCTATGGCATCAATCCTTTCAAAGATGAGGTATTGTGTGATATTTCTCCCCTCAAATTTTTTATGTTATTTTAGGACAACCATATTTATGGAAGAGTCATGGTGTGGATGAGTCTAGACCCCGAAGTGTTATTATTAATTTGGGTAGAAAATTGTACAGGATACCATAGGTAGCGTTGCCTAATGATGTTTCTTTAATCTCTTCTAAGAAATGCAGTAAGGTCATTTCACAGAACGAAAAGTTAGTATTATTTGTGATCCATGCTCATAGTAAGAAGAATGTTTCCTCCACATCTGTGGCCTCTACACAGAGCCTCTCTTTGCAGCAGAAGCAAGTGGATGAGATCATGGAAGAAGAGACATCTTCTCCTCACCCACTAGGGTACTGATGCACTACCAATTCAAGCATCCAATTGATCTGACCCCCGATGCACCTCTACCTAATGGACCAGTCTATCACTGCTCACCAATGGAAAATGATGAAATAAGGCATCAAATCCAATAGCTTCTTCAAAAGGGGCACATCAGACCTATCTTCTGCCCTTGCATAAGCCTAATTGTATTGGTGCAAAAGAAGGACGACACTTGGCCACTCTACATTGATTACATAGCCTTAAACAAAATCATAATTAGGAACCAATACCCAATTCCCATAATTGATGACCTTCTTGACCAAATCAAGGGGGGAAATTTCTTCAACAATATTGACCTAAAGTCTAGCTACCACCATGTACCCATTGAGCCAATTGATGTATGGAAGACAACCTTTAAATATAAAGAAGGTCTCTTCAATTAATTGGTTATGCCCTTTGGCTTAACAAATGAACCAACCAATTTCATGAGGTTGATGGATGATGTATTGAGACCCTTCTCCAAATATTTTGTGGTGGTATATTTGGATGACATCCTCATCTTCAACCAAACTTGGGAGGAGCACATGTGACATATTCAACAGGTTTTGAGCACTCTGTGGCAGCACAAGCTATATGCCAACCTGGAAAAATGTCTTTTGGCATGAACAAGGTCCAATACTTGAGATACATTGTTGATGAGCATGGGGTACATGTTGATCTAGCTAATTTCCAGGTCATCAGTGACTGGCCAACATTGAGCACACTAACTGAGCTTTGAAGCTTCTTGGGACTGGCCAATATCTACCGACGGTTCATGTTGAGATTCTCCCATATTGCATGGGCCCTCAACTAGGTGACCGTGGGCGGTGGCAGGGAAATTTTTGTGTGGGGGAAGGAACAACAATGAGCATTTGATGATTTGAAGCATCACTTGTGCTCATCTCTAGTACTCTCCTTGCCCAATCTGCAAAAACTATTTGAGATTGAGACTGATGCATCTGACTATGTTGTAGGCCCAGTTCTCACTTAGCATGATTATCCGGTGGAATACCATAGTGAGACATTCTCAGATATTGTTCAAAAATACCCCACCTATGAAAAAGAGATGTATTCCATCATACAATCCTATCGTCAATGGAAACATTACATTCTGGGAAAGGAGACGATCATCCACACTGATCAGAAGACTCTGCAGTTCATACAAGCATAGGGGAAATTGCAGAATGACCACCATCAGAAGTGGTCCACCTACCTGCAGCAGTTCCATATCAACATAAAGTATAAGACATGGATCTCAAATCATGGCACTGACAACCTCATTCAACCTCTTGTGGATTCCCTCACCATTGTGCTCCATTCCTGTGGACATGAGGCATCTGAGTGGCCCCAACTTTATCAAAAAGATCCAGACTTCACCACCACCTATCATTTCTTGGGTTCACCAAATTTCACATTTAGGATATAATATTATGCCATCTGGGCCATCTCTGTGTTCCTACAAGAAAGCGTGCAAAGCTTATTTTGGAATCCCACTACATTTGGATGGAAAAAAAATTTGGCGTGGAAAAAACTATGGCTATTCTTCAGAAACATTTTTATTGGCCAAAACTTTGACAAGACTTCAACAAGTATATCAGATCTTACACTTCATGTTCCATTTGCAAGCTGACCATCAAGAAGCAAGACTTATATACCCCTCTTACTACTTTCGAGAAGACTTGGGAATCCATCTTAATGGATTACATGTTTGGCCTTCCATCCACCAAGAAAGGCAATGACTGTGTATTTTTGGTCATTGATTAGTTTTCAAAGATGTCGATCCTCACAGCCTGCAAGAATAATATCATAGTGACAGATACTGTCAATCTTTTCTTCGAACGAGTGTGGGCCCATTTTGGGATACCACTGACCATCATCTCCGACCAAGAAATCAGGTTATTCAACACCTTTTGGTTGAGTCTCTGGTCACTGTTGAACACCAAACTCTCTAAATTGACTTCTTTCCACCCCCAAACAAATGTTCAAGAAAATTTCATCAATCAGATGATTTTGCACATGCTTTGCATGTACAACTCTAAGAATCCACGTACATGGGATGATATTCTACCCTATGTTCAGCACAGTTACAACATGGCTCTCCATAGCTCCATTGATCATAGCCCATTTCAGGTGGGGTTGGGATTCCAACCCTTGGGTCACATTGATGTTGCAGTATCTCTTGACACCACACAGAAAAACTCTTTCCATGTCTAGTCTGAGACCTACAAAGCCACTAAATTCATTGATCAGATTCAAGACATCTTCCAACAAGTCCAGGAGAGTTTTCAAAAATCCAATGCTAAGTACAAGAAATTCCATGATCAACACAGGGTACTGCACCAGTTTCAGTTTGGAGACAAAGTCTGGTTACATTTATAGAAGGAGTGTCTCACAGGGCCACATCGGAAGCTCCACCCACTTCACTATGGGACTTACACTATCACCAAGGATGTGGGTAGAAATTCTTTTGAGCTCAACGCTCCACCCTTTCTTGACCTACACCCAGTGTTCAATGTGGACCTCCTTCAACCATATTTTCCACCATTATTGGACACCTTAGAGATCCCAGAATAGATATGTAATATCCCTAAGGCTGAACCCAATTGCAAATGTAAATACAAATGTACATAAATGGGTGAGCTGATTTGATATCATTTTGGTATGCACATTTCATGGCACAGTGCACGCATGTATTGTGCAGTAAAATGAGGAAGTGTGTACATTTTGGGATACCACGCGCAACATCTTAGGTGAGCGCAATGTAGAGGCCATGGAGCCTTGTGTATCTGATATGTTTTATAGGTTGGTGAGCTAGTATTATAAGCTAGGATGCTTATGTTTTGATTAGGACAGAGAGCCTAGATGTTAAAGGCTAATGTGCCTATTTTTGTACATATCTCATATTTAATATAAAATATATCATTTCACGCAGACTAACCACAATAAAAGAGATAGGGGACTAAACTCCACTAGTTAGGGAAAGAGAAGGGGCTAAGTTAAGGAATATTATATTAATATTTCTTAAATTATAAAGTATGGATAATTATGTTACCGTAAGTTCTAATTTGGGGCCAAGTGGGCCAAAGTATCTTCCAACATGACAAGTGTCAAGTTGGGGGCATGCATACATATTGTTGGACATAGTTCATTTCGGGGAACTCTCCATCATTCGGACCATCATTTTTCCCCTAATTCATCCATCACTAAGACATATGGTCAATCATCCAAGAGGATTGGAAGCCATTGAGTTATCATTTGTATCTTCATGACTTTACTTGAACCCGTATCTAGAGCCTTTTGTTGGGTAACTGTTAGCTTAGGAGCAGGATTGAAGAAACATATTGTCATTCCCTTGGGATATTGAATAGGTGGGTTGTCAGACCCATGAGAAATTCTCCAGGTGAGATAATTGTTGGGGATTGATTTCCCGAAGGTGCTGAACTACAACTGCAAGGCTCTGATACTTCCTATCTGGCATGTTGTTGAAGCCCTGGAAGGGAAGCAGGGTAGTCGAGGGACTGTTGAGCAGAGAAGGGGCACACTTCCTTGGGTGTGACAAGAATGTGGGAAATGAGGGACTGTAGGTTTTTAGTTGAGTGAGCACTTGAGATAGAGTCTTTCCTGTTGTTCATGAGCCTTTAGCCTAGTTAGGAAACCCTTTACCCGGGTGGAGTTTAGTCCCATCTCGGGGGTGACTCACTGTTGAGAGTGATGAATAGTGTGGTCTAAGGCTGGGAGGTTTGTGGAAGGTCTGCATGTAGTTGGTGACATTCTCACAAAGATAAGTGTCAATTGTGTGATTGATTTACATGTTGCATTGTTATTCACGTGTTATTTTTATGGGTTTATCCTATGCGTGATTATAACTATCTGTATGCTTATGGGTATTGCATGTATATGCTGCATGTATATGTTTATTGCTATTTCAGTGTAAATTCATGCATTTACATAGAATATTTGTCTGTTCACGTTTTATATATATTAATCTTCCACAAGATTTATGTATGTGCATATGTTTTAATTGCATGCAATTAGAAAATTATATGTGACATAACTTAGTTAGGATGCTAACTATGTTATAGTACGTTTTTCACAGAGAACAAATGTGTTCTCTGGTGTAGTGTGGCCTGGCATGAATGTTCGGGGATGTTACAAATTGGTATCTGAGCATGAAAGAGTGTTCAGGAGTAGCATGGTCTGGCCTATTAAAGGATGGGAATGTTACAAAGACGGTTTCATAGCTAAGTAAAGCGTCTGAGGAGTGGCATGTCCTGGCCAGTGTGAGGTCGAGGATGTTACAAAGTGGTATCAGAGCTTCAGTTTTCAACACTGAGCTTGAATGAGATGAGAAAGTTGGTTTGAAGAAAAATTTCACAGAGGATTTAATTTGAAGTGGCCAAATTTCAGTTGTAGAGCGTCCATGGAAAAAAGTAACAACAACTGGGCATAAATGGGGAAAAGCCCCAATTTCTGTGGGTGGATTCATGAGAAAATGGGGAAATTCAGCCAAGTGATGAGATATTATTGATTTAATATCTTTCCTAGAAAATTCAAACCTAGAATTGGTCGAATTTCAAGTTACAGTGAAGCCATGAGAGATGGAGTGGAAAATGTTAGCATGCAGGTACCGCGTGAAAAATGTTAGCGTGCAACTGCGCACGGTAAATTGTGGCGCCGCACGAAAGAATATGGTGTGCAGGTGCGTGCACTAAATTTGGCATTATGCATAGTGCACATGCATAAGAAGGTGTGTGTGGTGTACACACACACAATAAGGGTGCGCAGGGTGTATGCAGTGTTGGCAGAGTGCAGAGGAGTTTGGTTGGCGCACGCACAATATGGGTATATGTTGTTGCACGATAGTTTACTATGGTGTGCACAGAGTATTGATGCATGGTGGGGGCATATTGAAATTTGGCATGGTGCAATGCATAGATCGAAATGCATGTGTAATATCATTGTGTGATATAAAAATTACATGCAACGGGTAATAGTGCAAGAACCAAAATTACGCACGGTAGTTATTGGCATGAGACACAAAAGTGCACGCATGTTATTGGTGCAAAAAAGAAGTGATACACAGTCATTTTAAAGTGCACGAAGCATGATTTAACTTTGATGTTGCAACACATGGAAAATATGGGAGCACGGATTGAAACTTATGCGCGCGAAGTTGTTTGAAGGGGGAAGAGCAACAAAAACAGTGAAGGGTAAATTATAAGACCCTGACTAGCTCCATGAAACCATATCTTTCTTATCAAGACTTAGAATTGAGCATGTGAGTAGGCGCTGGAAAGGTATTGGACAGTGGAATATAATTATCCACCCAGAAAATTGATTGGGAATTCAATGTTTCAGGAAATTAGAAGAAAGGCTTCTAATAAATTATTGAACCAAAATGGTTCATATTTTTCATAAAATTGTTGAAACAGTCAGTTTGAAAAGTTTTGTTGGCTGCATATTTTGCAGAGTTAACAAAAACTAGATCAGATAAAGATCAATTTAGAGTCCAGAGTAATGGAAGAGGCACTAGGAAATTACATCCAGGAAGATGAAATCATAGGGATGGATGTCCATTTGAGCATGGAAGGAACAAAATCCAATGGACATGGTGAAGAAAGGGATGAAAACATAAATATGGCAGAGACCATTAAAAATTTACAGAAGGATGTTCAAAACCATAAACATGATAATGAAAGGCTTATGCGACCCAAGGAGCAAGAGGATGACTTCAACATGAATTTATTGGAGAGCTTGAACAAAATATAAAATAAATTGGATAAGGAGAGTGGCTAGAGAAAATCAGGAAGTCACAAGTCTCATTATGAGAAAAGAAGAACAAGACGTGTTAACAAGAATCACCACCACTCCCCGAGGACTTCCAATAAGAGATCACACAACATCTCAAGTCCATCCCCTGTCAGGAAGTATGAGAGCTCTAGGGTGGATGAACTACAAGGAGAAATGAACAAAATCAAACCTCCTACATTTGATGATGAGCACAAGAAGGATGAAGATGAAAAGACATGGTTGCTGGGCATGAGAAAGTATTTTAAAATGCATAATTATTCCTCTCATGCAGAGGGTAGAATTTCCATCTATCAACTCAAAGGAAAAGCATCCATGTGGTGGGATTAGCTTGTGTAGGTGAAGCAAATTAAAGAGAAAAGTGTTAATTGGAGAAGATTCAAGAAATATTTTGAGAAGAAATACTTGACTAAGAGATACTATGACAAGAAAATGAAAGAGTTCTTTGAACTCAAGCTTGGGAGTATGATAATTGAGGAATATGAGAGAAGGTTTCTAGAACTGCTGAAGTATGTCTCTTTCATCAAGGATGAGACAATCGAAATTCAAAGGTATTTGAGTGGATTGCCATCATTCATCAGTGACAAAATACAATATGATGATCCAAATACATTGGAGGAGACCATAAGGTGAGCTAAATGCCTATATGATAAAAAAAAATCAAGGCCAACATTCCAAAAATCTTGGGAAGACAAAAATAAATTCAATATGGATCAAAGGAAGAAGGGGTCTAAGCCACCATTCTTTAGAAATAGTCCACAGGGACAACAAAATCCTAAGGAACCCAGAACGATGGACACAGGAAGTCAAAGGCCAAGGAAACCACCTATTCAATGTTGGGGTTGTAAAGGGGATCACATGTTCAGAGATTGTCCTCACAGAGGTGAAAAACGGAGGATTGTTCATAATGTACAGCAAGCTGAAATAGTGGACGACATAGGCAGAAAGATAACCAGGATCTATGCAGCCCTGGATAACAAGCAAGCAAAATATCAGTCACATATGATTGAAGTGGAAGGCATGATCAACAACCAAACCATTGCTATTTTAATTGATTCAAGAGCTATTCATAGTTATATAGATCCTAAGGTGGTGGAAAGTTTGCATTTTCCAAGAAGAAAGCATGGGGAATCTTGGTTGGTGCAACTGGCTACAGGGGCCAAAAGGAAATTTAATGAGATGGTTAAGTCATGTCTTCTTGACATGAATGGATTGAACACCCAAGTAGATTTGAACACCTTGCCTTTAGGTTCCTATGACTGTCTATTTGGAATGGATTGGTTGTAGCAACAACATGCCATCCTAGACTGCCATAACAAAGAATTTACTTGCTTGGATGAGGAAGGGAAACTAAGGAAAGTGCAAGGAATTCCCAGGGTGGTAGCCATCAGAGAGATTTTGGAATTACAACTGAAGAAATGCTACAAAAAAGGGTGTCAAATAATTGCATCTCATTTGGCAGAGACACCTAGAGATAAGGTGTCAAATTTGGAAGGTTATGCAGTCCTAGAATATTTTGAAGATGTGTTCATGGAGGTACCGGGACTACCCCCAAGGAGGGACATTGATTTCTCTATAAATATAATGCCTGGAGCAGCTCCAGTGTCAGAGACTCCTTACAGAATGAGTACACCAGCGCTGAAGGAGTTGCAAATGCAACTTGAAGAGCTTCTGAAGAAGGGGTATATAGGCTCAAGTGTGTCACCTTGGGTGCCCCAGTCTTGTTTGTGAAGAAGAAATATGGAACATTAATATTGTGCATTGATTTCAAACAGTTGAATAAAGTGATTGTAAAGAATAAGTATCCTCTGTAAAGGATTGATGATATTTTTTATCAATTGAAGGATGCAAAGATATTTTCAAAGATAGATCTTGGGTCAGGATGCCATCAGGTAAGGATTAAAGAGGAAGATATCAGCATGACTTTTTTCAGGACAAGGTATGGTCATCATGAGTTCACAGTGGTGCCATTAGGGTTGTCAAATGCACTAGTTGTTTTCATGTGCTTAATTAATGGTGTTTTCCGAGAATATTTAGACAAGTTTGTCATTGTCTTTTTAGATGGCATTCTCATATATTCCAAGTCAGAAGAAGAGCATGAAGATCATTTGAGGATGGTTTTGCAAGTATTAAGGAAGCATCAATTGTATTCCAAATTGATCAAGTGATCATTTTACGAGAAGCAAATTCACTATTTGGGGCACATCATTTCAAAGGATGGGATAGAAGTGGACCCTAAGAATATAGAAGCCATTAGAGAATGGCCATTTCCAACGAATATGACAAAGGTGAGATCATTCATGGGCCTTGCAGGACACTATAGGAGATTTATAGAAGGATTTTCAAATATTGCACACCCAACACTTGAAACAGTTATTAACAAGTGATCCAATATTAAGGATAGCAAACCCAAATGAAGACTTCATTTTATGCACATATGCATGTATAAAGGGACTTGGTGGAGTCCTCAATCAAAATGGGTTTGTTATATGTTATGAGTCAAGGAAGTTAAAGGAGCATGAAAGAAACTATGCCACTCATGATTTGGAGTTGGAATCCATAGTACATGCCTTGAGGAAATGGAGACACTACCTCAGGTAAAAGGTTTGAGATGAGGATAGACCACAATGGTCTGAAATATTTTTTTGATCAGCCAACTTTAAATGCTAGGCAAAGAAGATGGTTAGAATTTCTAAGCGAATATGACTTTGATATAAAGTATATCAAGGGGAAAGAGAACAAAGTGGTTGATGCACTTAGAAGAAGAGTGCACGAAATTCATGCTATAGCCATTATAATGTATCAATTAGATTTGAAACACATAAATATAGAGACTGCCAAATCAGATTTACAATACAAGGATTTAGTGGCAAAATTATAGCAAGGTAATTTGCAGCAAAAAATTGAAAATTACAAGCTAGATGAGGATGAAATTCTCATATACAGGGGAATAATTTATGTACCAAATTCCCAGGAATTGAAAAATATGATATTGATATAAATGCATAATGTGCCTCATGCTGGGCACCCAGGATATTAGAAAACTATTGCAACTGTCAAGAGCCAATATTATTGGCCAGGCATGAAGAAAGAGGTTGCTGATTTTATTGCCAGATGTTTGGAATGTCAAAAAGTAAAGGCTGAGCATAGACACCCAACTGGTTTTCTACAACCATTACCCATTCTTGAGTGGAAAGGGGAAGTTGTAACCATGGATTTCACTACCAAACTACCTAGAATGAACAAGTAACATGATTCTATCATGGTAGTGGTGGATAAGCTTAGTAAAGATGCCCATTTTATTCTGGTTAAGCTCACTCACAAAGAATAAAACATTGTTGATGTTTATATGAGGGAAATTTCTAGGTTACATGGCATACCCAAGACAATTGTGTCTGACAAAGATCCAAAATTTACCTGAAAATTTTGCAAGGGGTTATTTAATGAATTTGGAACAAATTTGAAATTTAGTACAACTTATCATCCAGAAATAGATGGAAAAACTGAGAGGGTGAATCAGGTGATTGAGGATATGTTGAGGATGTATGTCATGGATAAACAATCAAAATGGGAAGACTACCTACACTTGGTAGATTTCGCTTATAACAATGAGTACCAAGCATCTCTAAAGATGAGCCCATTTGAGGCACTTTATGGAAGAAATTGAAACACACCGGTAAGATGGGATAACCCAGCAGATAGAGAAGTGGTTGGGCCATAATTTCTCAAGGAAATGGAAGAGAAAATGTTGAAAATAAAACAAAATTTAAAGGTTTCCCAAGATAGGCAGAAAAGATATGCTGATAAGGGTAGAACTCAGAGGGAATTTAAAGTGGGTGACCATGTATTCTTGAAAGTGAAAGTCAATAGAAGTTCCTTGAAGTTGGGAAATTATTCAAAGTTGGCAAATCGCTATTATGGGCCGTTTGAAATTGTAGAGAGGATTGGTCCAGTAGCTTATATGATTTCATTGCCTACATCTATGTATTTTCATAATGTATTCCATGTATTATTAATAAATAAATATATACCTGATGTTAATCATGTTATTGATTGGAATGTGATTCAGGTGGAGCAAGAAGGCACTTTTCAAGTGCGTTCGGTGCGCATTCTGGACCAGAAAATCAAACAGCTCTGGAATTGAGCCATAGGATTTGTAAAGGTCCAATGGACCTGGTATGGTCCTGAGGACGCTACTTGGGAGCATGAGGATGCAATGCAGGAAGAATACCCACATCTTTTTTAGGATTTTGAAATTTAGTTGTACATGGGTACATGATGCACTGAGGACAATGCATAAATAAGGGGAGGGGATTCTAATATCCCTAAGGCATAACCCAATTATAAATGTAAATACAAATGTACATAAGTTGGTGAGATAATTTGATATCATTTTGGTATGCACATTTCATGGCATAGTACACGCATGTACTGCGCAGTAAAATGAGGAACTGTGCACATTCTAGGATATCGCGCACAACATCTTAAGTGGGCGCGATGTAGAGGACAGGGATCCTTGTGTATCTGATATGTTTTATAGGTTGGTGAGCCAATATTATAAGCTAGGATGCTTATGTTTTGATTATGTTGGATAACCTAGATGTTAAAGGCCAATCCGCCTATTTTTGTACATATCTCATATTTAATATAAAATACATCATTGCACACAGATCGACCACGATAAAAGAGATGGGGGAATATACTCCACTAGTTAGGGAAAGGGAAGGGGCTAAGTTAAGGAATATTTTATTAATATTTCTTAAATTATAAAGTATGGATAATTATGTTATCCTAAGTTCTACATTGGGGCCAAGTGGGCCAAAGTAGATTCCAACATGACAAGTGTCAAGTTGGGGCCATGTATAGATATTGTTGGAATTAGTTCATTTCGGGGAACTCATCATCATTCAGACCATCATATTTCCCCTAATTGATCCATCATTGAGATTTACAGTCAATCATCTAGGAGGATTGGAAGCCATTGAGCTATCATTTATATCTTCATGACTTTACTTGAACCTGTATCCAAAGCCTTATATTTGGTAATTGTTAACTTAGGAGCGGGATTGAAGAAGCGAGTTGTCAGGCCCTTAGGATATTGAAGAGGCGGGTTTTAAGGCCCATTAGAAATTCTTTGGGTGAGATAATTACTGGGGATTGAGTTCCCGAAGGTGATGAACTACAGTTGCATGGCTCCGAGACTTCCTATTTGGCCTATTGCTGAAGCCCTGGAAGGGAAGTGGGGTAGACGAGGGACTGTTGAGTAGAGAAGGGGCACACTTCCTTGGGTGGGACAGACATGTGGGGAATGAGGGACTATAGGTTGTTAGTTGAGTGAGCACTTGAGATGGAGTCTTTCCTGTTGTTCATGAGCCTTTATCCTAGTTAGGAACCCCTTTACCCAGGTGGAGTTTAGTCCCAACTTGGGGGTGAATCACTATTGAGAGTGATGAACAATATGGTCTAAGGATGGGAGGTTCGTGGAAGGTCTCCACGCAGTTGGTGATATTATCACAAAGATAAGTGTCAATTGTGTGATTAATTTACATGTTGCATTGTTATTCACGTGTTATTTTTATGGGTTATCCTATGCGTGATTATAGATGTATGTATTCTTATGGGTATTGTATGTACATTTTTACTATTATTTTAGTGTGAATTCATGCATTTACATAGTGTATTTGTTTGTTCACGTTTTATATATATTAAGCTTCCGCAACAGTTTTGTGTGTGCATATGGTTTAATTGCATGCAGTTAGAAAATCATATGTGACATAACTTAGTTAGGATGCTAAGTATGTTACAGTATGTTCCACACAGAGAATGGATGTGTTCTACGGTGCAGCGTGGCCCGACATGAATGGTCAGGGATATTACAAATTGGTATCTAAGCATGAAAGAGTGTTTAGGAGTAGCATGGCCTGGCCTGTTGAAGGTTGGGAATGTTACAAAGATGGTTTCAAATATAAGTAAAGCGTTTTAGGAGTGGCATGTCTCATCTGGTGTGAGGCCAGAGATGTTACAAGCTGACACCAATAGAGCTCAACCATGAATGCATGGAAAAATCATCCACTGATCAAATAGTGGACACATAGGTCAAGGGCACTCGCCAGCAGAGGATCCATCTTTATCGGGTTGTCAAGGCAGGGAAGCTCCTCCACCAAGGAAAGTGTCTCACCTGGGGTCAAATCTAGTAGAAGTTTCCTCACCTGATGGGGGAACTCAACACAATGGAGACCATTGCTTCCTACAAGGGGAGGATTGATCCAGGTGGATATTGGTCGAATCCCACCTCTTCCAACTGGTTCCTCTTGTCCATTTTTAGTTAAACATGTTCTTCTGTACTTCTTTGTAATTGTGGGTTCTACACTTCTATGGATTTATGAATCCCTACACATATTCTAGGTGGATAATGGTGGACTCTCACCTAATCCAACTGGCTTATTTTGTATGTTTTCATGTCAACACTTCTTGTTGTACTTCTAGGCCCCTTTAGATCCCAAAACTATTTTTTTTTTGTTCTCCACAATAAAATTGTAGATAGAGTGAGATATTGTTGGTGTAATGTGTATTTCTATGAAAGAAAAATCCAACGGTTTATCACGTGCCTAAAACAAAGGTCGCATGCAAAAGTTACGACCCTAGGAAGTTGAGGTACCAACTTACCCATATGAGCCCACATGACTTTTGGCGTTTCACCTTCTAGGGTTAGGTTTTTGGATGTCTAGGGTTTTTTCATTCACAAGTAATATAAAAAAGGCCTCTTGAGCCTCATTATAATGATTCTTCTCAGACGGATATGCCTAGTAGCCACATCTCTTCTCAAAGATAACTACCACCATTCGATCTAGTGTTTCAGTTCTATAGTTTTACATTTTCAGCCTATTTCATTTATTCAATAGAAGATATTGTTCACTGAATATCTGTGTTGTTCTTCATATCTCTGTGTTTATTGTATTTAGTATGTTAATCAGTTCGTTCCACTCCTAATCCAGATCAAGGTCTGCCCACAACTTGAGCATTTGTGAGGTTCACATGGATGATTGTTATGTCCATGTTCCATCTCCTCACTACACTTTTTTGTATAGGGTGAATCTTCAAACCCTCTAACAATGTCACTGACAGGCACCTCCTCCTGAGATATTGCAACAAAGCTACCATGTTTCACTAGGGTTTGACTCAATGATGATATAGCTAATTGTACCTACTACAATATCTCTACAATAGAAGGATGTCGAGTAGGTGGGTTAGGCCTTCGCTTGGGGGGACAAGAACATAACATGGGATCACACCTATCATTCTCTTTGTCCTGTGAAAACCCTCAACCCACCACCTGGAAGTCACCAATGTCGAAGTAGTTGACATGCTGACCCAAAATAAATTCATCCCATAAATTTCACAAAAAATATAAAGGCACCTTTCTCTTATTGCTAGGAGGTTTATAAAATACCATGTACCACCTATCTATCCAGTTTTGACTAATTTGTGGTTGGATACATCAATCAATAAAAATGCATTTCTTGGTCATGGGTGGTTGTTGTTGAGATCGAGGATCAATAAAAATAGACATCATTTGTTGTTTTGATATACCCAAGTCTCCAAATTTCTTTCTATCCAATCCAATGTTTTAATACTCAAACATTATTTCCCTATATTCATAAATAGAATTCAGTTTCCCTTGGGCACTTGCAATGGACCTCAAAATGATTTCCAAAGAAGTGGCAAAGGACTCTTTGCTTGGTTTTCTTATGCCCCTTAATTTATTTACAAGGGTTCTTAATGTGTCCAACTACTCATTAATTTGGTTGTTTAAGTTGGGTGGTTATGGTGGGTTGGGGTTTTCCTTTCCTTGGTCTATTGGTTGGCGGTTTACATTGTCTTCAGGTTCCATTTTATAATGTATGCTACATTTTAAAAAGGAAATTTAATAAGTGGACTTGTGACAAAGGTATTACAAACAACAATTTCAATTTAACCCAATAAAATCATTAGCATAATTTTGTGTAAAACAAAGAAAAACTATTCCTTATATTTACAATGAACTTGAAATAAACCTATACAATATTAGTGAATTGTTGAGAGATTTACATTCAAGCATTAATTATGTGTAGTAAACCTATCTAATAAGTGTTCGATATCATTGGGATTTACATGCATAACCTATGACTAATTGTTTTGTATTTTTTGCAAATCCAAGAGGAAGTGACAAAAAATCAACCATACCTTTCTTGCAATGGACACGGTGGAAAGATCTCGGGTTTTCCTCCTCCTCTATTATTCTTGTTTTCTTGTTCCAATTGGGAAAATCGTGTGGCGCGGTGTGCAAATGAGCACAAAACGTGCCCACATACCCTTAAAAATAAGACACAATAGGAACACGTGTGTGTTCCTAGGAATGTGCATGTGTTCTCAGGAATGTGCACATGTTCTTAAGAACATGTGCGTGTTCCTGCCAACCAACCTACATGGCATGCTGACTTGAGGTTTGAGCCTTTACAAACCTATAGGATTAGGAGCACATGTATGTTTCTGCTAGTGTGTGTTCCTACTGACCCCCTTGCCACTTTTTCGTCCACCAACTTTGTGCACTCACCCATGCATGTTTATGTTCTTGATAATGCACATGCTCTTTACGAACACATGTGCATTCCTAAAGCGCACACACAGTCTTTTCATTTTGAACTCTTTTCGATAATGCGCACACGTTCCTAAACACGTGTTTCTGTAGAATGCACATGTGTATAAATAATCTAAGTTGGAAAGTGTGTGTGGTGGTTTGGCGAGTATCGAGGCTATAGGATTAAGAATGTGTATGCATTTCTAGGAACACACGTGTTTCTGCATGCGCACGTTCCTTCACACCCCATTGCCACTTTTTTATCCATCAATTTCATGCAACCTCCTTGGAATTATAATGTGAAGAAAAAAATTAATAAAGTGGATTTTGGATTTTAGCAAAATTAAAAGTCTTTTTTATATACTTATTATTCCATATATCCTTAATGATTTAATATGATAAGCACAAGATAATTAACATTAAAGGTAAAAGGATTCTTAGCATTGCATTGTTTAAAATAAGATGGCATAAGGATGCTGTTTCCTAGCTAAGTCAAAGGAGAATTCAAGAAGAAAACACTCTCCAAATTATTGACAATATCCAAATCACCATCACAACTAGGTTTAAAGATAATTTTTTGTGTCATGAAAAAATAGAGAATAAAAAAAAAATGATGTATCATAGAAAAAATCATTAACCACAAACTAAAAGATTAAAATTATTTCTCTTATATGTTAGTTTCAAAAATAAAATTAACAAATTAATATTACTAAAATAAAGAACAATCCCATAACTTTATGAGGAAACTCTAACTTTATGAGGAAACTCAGTGTTGGATAACTTAAAACTCTATGAAGAATTAATTTATAATCTTGAGTTATAATTAAAAAAGTGAAACATCAAAAACATTCTCTTGAAATACCCTTCTTATAAATACATTAAGACTTGATTTTACAGTATTTGTATTATTAATGATCTCAATAACTTGTTATTCCAAATAAATAAAAGAAAAATAAAAAATGGTTTCTTGTTATCTTTTAGTTCACAAAAACAAAATGTTTACTCAAAGTGATGATAACCATATGTACCATCGCATAGAAATATTGAAAATTATATTAAGTGTTTAAAAAAAATATTCGCTCTAAAATTTAAGATTAAAAAATAATATAAAGTTTTTAACATCTTTTATAGTAATTTATTTATCTGTATGAAAATTATTACTTTTAATTTATCTACTAAAATAAATTAAATCTTTTGTCTTTCCCTCAAGGACTATAAAATAATTTTTTACATTTCTTCAGAGTATAAAAGTACAAGTGACTTTTCTCATTACAATAGTATAGGCATCTAAACAAGTAGTTATTTTATCTTGCCAAAATAAAAACGCAAGTATCTTGATTTCTCCTATGTTTAAATATAATTAAAATTTTATTAATTCTTAATAATTTTTCATTATTTATTTTTAAAATGTTTAATTCAATTAATTATTTAATTAGTAATAATCATTTTATAAAAGTGGTTGATATAAATTGATTTAAGTTATTTTTTATTTTTCTAAATTAATGACTCTGTTGAGTATATATCAACTACTTTTATAAAGTGATTATTACTAATTGAAAATTGACATACCTTGAAGACTACTATTAATATATTAATACACAATTAATGTATAAATTAATTATTACATTAATATATATATATATATATATATATATATATATATATATATATAAGATCTATTAATGTAATAGATAATAATAATATATAAATGCAATCTATAAATTAAAATATTACCTTACATTAGTGTATAATGTAGTTGATTGATACATTAATAATGTAATGTGTTAATTAATTAATTAATTTATGTATTATTAATTAATACATTGTTAAAATATTAATACATTAATATATTAAATACATCAATAAATATATTAAATACATTAATAAATACATTACTAAAGTATTAGTACACTAATAAAATAATACATTAAAAAAATAGAAATACATTAACTTTAATATATTTGGTAATATATTATTATATTACTCTAATGTATAAATTAAAGTATTAATACATTAATGGATAATGTAACATATTAAACTATTAATACATTAAGAAAGTAACCTCTGATGGGGTGACACAACACGCATTAATGCCACATGGGGTGGAGCCAGGCCCGACCATAAATAAGGAAGACCGACTCCCATCCCCTCACCATTAAGGATGGGAGCAAGCCTCAACCACCAGCCTCATGCCATGGGACTTTTCCCTCGCGTGAACAGTCTGGAAGCAGAGACAATAAATGTTGGAGAAATGATGGTGGGGCCTATCCCATTGCTCCTCCTGGATATCATCCAAAATTTCCATGGCTTCCTCCATTTTGTATTTGGCTCGCACCAGGTTGGAAACTTTGAGCTGTGGTGTGGCCACCAGAACACCCTCTACATTTTAGCCATCAGAATTGTCATCGCAATGTCGCGAGAGAGAGGGAAGCCACGTTGTGGCTCTTCCTCGTACACCTTTGTTGCATGACAAAAGAGACAGTAGAGGTTGGAGCTCACGCTTTCCATGGCTCAAACTCAGATTGCATGGAGGAAAAAGACGACTAGGTCACCTCCCATGGCGTATGTGGAGGAGGTCTTCTCGGAGGAGCCAATTCAGATTATTCTGGAGCATCTTCTTTTCACATTACCCGATAACTGACAGCCACCAAGAAACCACCTGGGGGAAGTCACCAAGGCTGCCACTGTGGAGAAGCAAGGACGCAACACCATGGAGGCTCAATTGGATGAGTTTCCCACTTTCTACATCGAGGAGGAGGTTCCAGAAGAGTTGGATTTTTAGGATGTTGCACTCGCAACTGGCTACAATTCTTCTAGAGCCATGGAGATCGATAAGGAGAAGAAGGCAGAGGAACAGGGTCAGAGCGTAGCAATGGAGCTGCAGAATGGGGCAACAACACACGAGGCCGCGGAGATCAAGTCAGGTGGCACGTCGAAGGAGGGTATCGAGGTCCTTGTGCCACCTCCCATCTTGACCATGCAGGAATAGTGGCGTGTCCCACTGCCATTCTTCCACCCGAAGCATCTAGAATTGATATTCCATTTGAGAAGCTAGATGGCGGACGAAGTCCACTGTGGCACTCTCATGAGACAACGTATTAACATGATGTACGATGCCTTCTTCAACACGCCAGTAGGGAAAAGATGCCTAACCTATGCACAACCTTACGTGATGTTAGCCTAGGAGGGAACGCAAGATGAAGATGTCGACATGGCCACCTTTGAGGCCACCGGGTAATTACTTATGGTTATGGTTTTAGATTCAGTTAGCTCATAACTGTCATGGTCTAAACTAGTTCTATTTTCTATCTTTTTGGTTAATGTTTAGACTATGGGTTGCCATCTGTCTTGGTTTCCTATGGGCATGACAGATGGTGGACCACCTATTTTGACAAGGATATCATAGGTTGTCAGTTGTTACGGTTTCTGCTAATTTGGCTGAACAACTGACAGCCTAGGCACAAATGTTTATTTTTGCTTATAATATAATAGGATCTACCTCTTTTTTACTTAAAAAGAAAATACATTAATAAAGTAGTAATACATTAAAGTATATATTAATAATGTAATGTAAAATTATTGATACATTAATAATGTAACGATACATTGATATATTGTATAAAATAAAATATTAATTTACATTAGTATATAAAGTAACTTACTAATTGAATGATACATTAATAATGTAATATATTAATTAATTTATACATTAATATATTAATGATGGATACGTTGCTAAAATAATAGTACACTAATAACATATTATGTGGAAAAACATTAATAATATATTAAATACATCAATAAATACATTACATGCATTAATAAATAAATTTATAAAGTATTAATACATTAATAAAGTAGTAATACATTGACCTATTTAGTAATACATTATTAAAGTATTGATACATTAACAATACATTATTGTAATGTATAAATTAAAGAATTAATACAATAATGTATAATGTAACATATTAAAGTATTATTACATTAAAGTAATAATAATATATTATTAAAATAAAAATACATTATTAAAATAGTAAAACCTTAATAAATGCATTATTAAAGTAGAAATACATTAATGATATATTATTAAAGTATTAATACATTTATTGAAAATGAGTATGGTTGATCATGATCATGATTATAAATGATATTGATACATTAAAGTATACTAAAATGTATTAATTTAATTAATTAATGCATTAATACATTTTCAATAAATACAATACTAAAGCATTAATACATTAAGACATTAATAAAATATTAATACACAAATAAAATAATATATTAGTAAAGTAGTAAGACATTAATAAAACATTATTACATTAATATAATGTATAAATTAAAGTATACATTTATATTAATGTATAAGGTAACATATTAATCAATTAATTCATACATTAATGCATAATGTAAGGTATATTAATTCATTAATTAATTCATATATTAAATACATTATTAATAATGTATTTATTAATATTATTAATACACTAAGATATTAATATTTATATTTATATTAAAATATAAATATTGATAGTCCTCTAGGTGTAGGACAATCAGTGATGAGTGTGCTCTTAAGACACTCCATGATGTTAAAGTCACCGGTTTGAAACTTGTGGGGACAAAAAAGTCCAGCCATGTTAAGGGTTGGTGTAGTGCGCTAGTGATTTTGACGACTTAGATACCCCTTAGTTGCAGTTTTATATATTAAATACATTATTAATAATGTATTTATTAATATTATTAATACACAAAAATATTAATATTAGTATTTAAAATAAAACATAAATATTGATATAAAAAATCAATTTTAATGAATTAATACATTAAAATATTAAAAAGGTATCAATACTTTAGTAATACATTATTAAAGTACTAATACCTTAATAAATACATTATCAAAGTAATAATATGTTAATATATTAGTAATGCATTATGAAAGTATTAATACGTTAATACATTAATCTAAAATGAGCATGCTTGACTATGGTTGGCCATGATCATGGTTAACTTTGGTAGAAATTTGTTGAATTTGGGAAGGAAAGGTTCACTATGATTGACATGGTTAATTGTGGTTGACCATGACCACAGTTGACTGTTGTTGACCATGGTTGACAATGATTAACCATGTTTGACAATTGTTGTCCATAGATTATCATGGATGGCCATGACCATAGTTGACCAAGAGTATGGATGACATTCAAATAGTGAAATTTGGAAGTGTTTGTCACATTATAACGACGTGATATTCACATAACATTGTGACAATGAAGCTATTTTGATGACATTGTGATGACAAGGCTATGTTCGTCATATCATGACAATATGGTTATTTTCATGACATTGCAAGGGAGGGACTAAGTTCGTCAGATTGTGACGACAAGATATTATCACAATATGATGATAGGATATTTGCATCACATTTCAATGACGGGGCTATGTTCATCACATTGTGATGACAATATATTGCTTGTCACAGATTGACGACGACAGGGATATTGGGACGAGGGGTTTATGTTCATCACATTGCAATGACATGTCATTTAAGTAAAAACTCGCAATATGATGAACATAAATGTCGTATGTTCATTGTATGTCGAATGACAATGTGATGAAAATAATACATTAATTTACAATGACCATGCTTGACTATGGTTGTCCATAATCATGGTTAACTTTGGTAGAAATTTGTTGACTTTGGGAAGCAAAGGTTAACTATGATTGACATGATTAATTATGGTTGACCATGACCATGGTTAACTTCCATAGACCTTCAGGATGGTTAAATTTTGTAGACCTTCACTATGGATGACCTTCACTATGGTTGACCATGACCATGACCATGGTTGACTATGGTTGAAAATGGTTAAACCATGTTTGAAAGTTTTTATCCATAGGAAACCATGGTTGGCCATGACCATGGTTGACCAAGACTATGGATGAAATTCATACAGTGAAATTTGGAAGTGTTTGTCACATTATGACGACATGATATTCACGTAACATTGCGACGATGAAGCTATGTTGATGATAGTGTGGTGACGGGGCTATGTTCGTCATATTGTGACAATATGGTTATTTTTGTGACATTGCAAGGGAGGGGATAAGTTCGTGAGATTGCAACAACAAGATATTTGCATCACAATATGATGACAAGATATTTGCATCACATTGCAATGAAGGGGCTATGTTCATGACATTGCGACGACAATATATTTTTTGTCACATATTGATGATGTCAAAGATATTGGGATAAGGGGTTTATGTTCATCACATTGCAATGACAGGTCATTTAAGTAAAAAGTGGCAATGTGATGAACATAAATGTCATATGTTCATCGTATGTCAAATGGCTATGTGATGAAAATAAATTTCGTATGTTCATCACATAGCGATGATACGATATTTATTTTGATGATGAGGCTTTGTTCATCACATTGCGATGACATGACATTGTCTGTCACATTATGACGACAAGATATTTGTGTCACAGATGACGAGGATATGTTCATCACATTAGGACGATGAGGTTGTGTTCGTCACATTGCAACAATATGGTTATGTTGATCACATTGTGATGACGAGGTTATGTTCATCACATTGCAACAATATGGTTAGGTTGAGTCATGTTCGTCACATTGTGACAATATGGTTATGGCCATTCATGTTCATCACATTGCGAAAATATGATTATGATAAGACATGCTTGCCACATTGCGAAAATATTCTTATGGCCACTAATGTTTATCACATTGCGACAATATCATTTTGTTCATCACATTATGACAATATGGTTATGGCTAGCCATGTTCAAGCATTGTCAACCATGGTCAACCATATTCAAGCATGATCATGTTCAATAAAGGTCAACCATAGTTATGTTCGTCGCATTGTGACAATATGGTTATGTTCGTCACATCGTATGCTCAACGTATACGGCTAAGTTCATCACATTGCAACAATATGGTTATGTTCGTCACATTGCAATGACAGGGCTATGTTCGTCACATTGGGAGGGAAGGATATTTGCGTCACATTATGATGACTGTATATTTGCATAACATTACAAACATGGGGATATGTTCATAACATTGCGACGATAGGATAATGTTTGTCACATATTGACGATGATAGGGATAGTGCGATGATGGGGCTATGTTCATCACATTGCCATGTCATGAAATTTAATAAAAGTGGTTATGTTATGAACATAAATATCGTATGTTCATCATATGGAATATGGCTATGTGATGAACATGAATGTCGTATGTTTATCATATTTTGACAATAGGACATTTATTGTAACAACAGGGCTATGTTCATCACATTACGATGACAAGACATTGTTTTCCACCTTATGAAGAAAAGATATTTGCATAACATTGTGACAAAGAGGATATTTTCATCACTTTGGGATGATGAGGCTATGTTTGACATTGTTTGTCACCTTGTGACAACATGATATTTGCATAACATTGTGACGAGGAAGCTATGCTAATCACATTGTGACACATGGAAATGTTTGTCACATTGCGACATCACGATATGTGCATCACATTGCAATGTGAGGAAATATTCATCACATTGTGATGATAGAGCGATGCAAGACACAACGCAATATTTTTTATGTTCATTACATTACAACGTTACTATCCACATTGCGACGCATGGCCATTTTCATCACATTGTGACATTAGTTTATGTTTTTCACATTGTAACATTACTATGTTCGTTACAATGAGACATCAAGAGATGTTCGACATATTGTGTCGTCATTAAGTGATTGTGACAATGCAAGGACAGGGAAAATGTTCACATAACAACTTTGGGAAATTTTCAGCACAATGTGACAAAGGAAAAAGTTCATCACATACTCAGGTATGGTCATGACTGTAACATTGTGAGCTTTGTGTAAAGAATTGCAATGTTGGGTTATGTTTGTTGGATTGTAACATTTGGGTTCTATACATTGTAATGTAGGTTTTTCGTTTGTCACACACATATGGCAGTGACATAGATTTGTGAGATTCTCAAAATGTGTTATGTTTGTCACATAGCGACATCAAGAAATGTTTGTCTCATTGCAATATTGGGCTATGTTTGGAAAATTGCAACATTGGGTTCTGCACATCATAATGAGACAAAATGTTATGTTTGTCACATTGTGACATTTGGAAACGTTTTTCACATTGTGACATAAAGATATGTACCTGACATTGCAACATAAGGACATGTTCGTCACATTGTAATAAATTTTGCATCTTAATGCTAAGTCTAATGGCAAGATGATTGATTTATAAAATTATATGAACATTTTCAACATCCAAGTATAAAAATGTATGTAGTAATATATATGTTATAGATATATTTAATTTGAAATTATGTCAAACATTTTCAACATCTAATTAAATGTATGTAGTAATTGACTTATCTTAAGTGAAGTTTATGCAACCAATTTCAAGTTAATTATATTTTCTTCTGATATAATAAAATTTGAAATTTAATAAATCATATCAACATTTTCAACATCCAATTGTATAAAAACGTATGTAGTAATATATATGTTATAGATATATTTAATTTGAAATTATGTCAAACATTTTTAATATATAATTAAATGTATGTAGTAATTGACTTATCCTAAATGAAATTTATGCACCAAATTTCAATTCTATCATATTTTCTTTTAATATAATAAAATTTGATATTTAATAAATTTATAAAAATAGATTTAAATATATAATATTATTTTTCCTTTTTAAAAGGAGATTAAATTACCCCAAAAATAGTATATGGTTATATATATAAAATTAAGAATAAATATTATTAGAATTCATATAAAATAGCTTTAACAAGAATACAAGGAACATTAAATTTCTTATACTATCTGGAGCTTATGCCCACATTAATTAAAAAAAGAGAATTCATTATCAATAAAAAATCCTTCCTTATCAAAGATATTTTAATATTCCATTTATTTTCAAATATTTTCCATATATATAATCTCCCAAAATTAAAAATTAAAAGTAGATTCATGATGATGATGATGATTAACGTTCACTAAGACTTAATTGGTTTATCAAACCTTAAGAGGGTAAGTGATTACTTGTGATTCTTTAGAATTTTGTTTCTCTGCTCGAAAAGCATTAAGAGAAGCTTTCCAAGATCACCATACTTTTGTTGAGTTAAGAGGTTAGGAAGGTTGGCAGTCTGATCAATATTTTAAAAATGAGATCTAATATGGGTATAGGCTGGACAATCTAAGAGAAAGTGATTTTCATCTTCAACCTTCTTAGTGTCACAAAGGTGACACACTCTTTCATCCCATGGCATTTTAGGAATTGAAAAATTCCTAGTTTCGCTATGGAGCTCGTGAGAATTTGTTCTTATCTTAGCAATGCTTATTTTTTCTTTACACTTGGAAAAACAGATAGATAATTTTGATCTTCTAGATTAGGGTTGATTACATATTTATAATACCTTAATTTTCTTTTTTCCTCTAACTCTTTATCACACCACATTTTTTACTTAAATTTTGATTTGACATTTTTTTTAATAGTATCTTTATTCTACAAAATGGTTTCTTCCATGATTCCCCAATAATTTATCCAAGACCAATCGTCTTTATGCCATCCTCGCTTGAGTCGATGGTGGTTATGACTTGATTTTGAAGTAATTTTAGGTAGCCTCTTGTCTTCCATGTTGTTTAACTTGTTCTTATACATTAGGTATCTAGTCATAGCCATGCTCTCAATGGGGGAGAGGCTTGTTTCTATGAGGAGGATGGGATATGGCATATTTCCTTTAATTTTGAGATTATAAGTTATAAAATTCTTTTGTATTTGCTCTATCTTTCTCCACAATTCACAAGAGATATTACATCCCCAGACTTCACATCCATAAAGAATAACAGGTGTAAAAAGATTCTCAAATAGGAGTTTATTCTTATCCTAACTCCAAATATAAGTTGATTTACAATTGTTTTAAAGCCCATAATAAGCTTTCCACCCCCCCATAATCCTTTTCTCAGTGCTATAATTCCAATTGAGCTTGTGGAAAATATCAATTCCAATATATTTGTATGAAGTCACTTCCTCCAAGTTGTTTTTGTCATATACAAAGGTATCATAAGGGATCTTATTGGATTTAATAATCATGACCTTAGTCTTATCAATATTAACAGTCATACCCATATTGGAGAAAAAATCCTTGAGGATTCTTAGTTGGTTTTCAAGATCATGGGGACTCCTTGCCATAAGAAAGATATCATTGGCATAAAGAAGAAGATGGATGACTATACCAGTGAGAGTAGGGCCGACACAACCTGCTTTTTCCAATCATTCTTCTAACTTATCAATGTATATGCCAAAAAGGGTAGGGGACAAGGCACAACCTTATTTGACTTCAATATTGCAGTTAATCTCTTTTGACTAGCCCTTGGTGTTTTTAAACTTAGAAATAACATTCTCATACATCCTTATTGCGGAAGCCCTCAACTCAAGAGGCACTTTTATCTCTTCCAACCTATTCCAAAGGTTTTTCCTAAGAACCATGCCAAAAGATTTTCTAAAGTCAACAAAACAACAAAAAATATTGGTTTTAGTATTGCAGAACTCCTCTGCAATGATCTTCAAGGTAACAAGATGGTCCACAGTTGAATGATATCTCCTAAACACGGCCTGGACTTTAGCTCTTTTACCATGAATTTCTAGCTAAATGCTAATCTTATTTTCCAAAATAATTCCATAAAGTTTGGCTAAAATCATGCTAATCATAATGGTCCTATAATTAGAGAGGATTTTTTTATCTCCATTTTTAAAAATAGGAACAATGAGGCTTTGTGTCTAGGGTTTAGGGAAGCCCTACTTAACTGCTAAATTGAAGAGCTTGTGTATGTGAGGGATAAGGATTGGCTCTTCGATTTTACAAATTTCATCTTGCTAGCCTTCAATGTCCTTAGCTTTCCCATTTGAGAGTTACTTAACCCAAAAATCTATGTCATCTAAAGAAAGAACTTCTTCCTTTTTAGGGACAATATGAATGATGTCCATGGCATTAGGAAACTCGTAAAGATTTTTAAGGAAGGAATTCCATTCCGTTAAGGGAATGCTATTATTTTCTTTAGTATTGCGTTTTAGAATTTGGCTCTAGAACTTCTTAGGATCCAACTTGTATAATTGTGAAAGTTGCTCTTTCCTTTTATTGATATAGTATCTTTTTTTTCATTTTAATTAGGGATTTGTACGTATTGATATTATCGAGTTTTACGGGCTCATTAGAAGCATCCCTAATGGCTTTCCTAGAAATTTTACATTCTTTATCATACCAAGGGTTGGTTTTTCTATTATTCTTTTTATGGGACACCTCGAAAGAGAACTTGTTAATAGAAGTGGAAAGGGTAGTTGTAAAATTATGATAGAATTCTTCATTGTTGTCCTTATAAGTTAAGAGGTTTAATTGACTATTTAAATCCTTTAAGAAAATGTCAAATTTACTTTTTTCAAAGAGAAAATTCCTTTGATTATCAGAATTCTCTTCAATGGTGCTCCTATGCATGGAGAATTTTTGAGTTAGGGTTAAAGGTTTATGATCAGTGTCAGGCTCATGGTCATTTAAAAGGTCAAAAGTTGTTATTTGGTTGGAAACAGGGATATCAGATATCACATAATCTACAACACTATTACCTAGCCCATGTCATTACTCCATTGCAAATTATTAGGTCTTGAGAGCTGCAGAGCCTGACCAACTCACTACCAAACAAATTCTCAATTAGGTCTTCAAAGCTTCTTTTGTAGCTATTAGATAAAACAAGGTCCTCATCTAGCCATAAAGGATTATGGTTGGAGTCATCACTTAAAAGAGTAGCTTATTTAGTTCCAGTCCTAGCATTAAAGTCTCCTTGCAGGAGGATATTACCTTCATTTTTCAAATTATAAATATATTTTTCTAAATTATTATAAGGACAATTTTTATCTAGATCATTTTTCTTATAAAAAGTAGAATTAATAGGTGCAAAATAACAAATTTCTATAAACATGTTCTTAGCATTGGTGTCTGAAATTTCTATCCAAATGTATTGATTAAGAGGGTCAATCTTATGAAGTTGAATGTGAGAAAAAATGTTTTTTCTAATATAACAAGATATGCCTCCTATCCCTCTATGGTGGGATTTTTTTTCCATGCCGACCACAAGACAAATTCTTCCATGTTAGGGACCTTAGACTCCTCATGCTCCCAAGTTTCAGCTAGACAGATAATATCAATATCACTCGGGATCCAACTTATCATAGGACCTTTGTGCCATGGAAAGCCACGAAAATTCCAAAAAAGAATCCCAAGTGTCCCAAATTCCTATTTATTATTATCCTTCTGGCCTCTATCCCTAACAATAGCTTTTCGATTCATAATTATTGCCCATTTTCCTTTTTTCCTGGCTTCTTTTACCTTTTGAACTTCCTTCCTTAATTCAGCTTGGTCTTCAGGAATGAGGTCTTCATTTATAAATATTCCTTACCCTTTTAAGCTTGGAGATTTACTAAGTATGCTATATTTATGGTCATTACAACTTACTTTGACAGGGATCAACCTATCTTTGTGATCAATTATTTCTCCTATCCTCTTTGCTTCTATGAGGTAATTTGTATCAATTTGTGATTTATTTTTCAATTCTTCTTTTACTATTGCTAGTGTATCCTCCTCTTGTTGTTCTTTTATACCAAAAATTATGAGATTCAAGGCTTTTTTGTTATGCTCATGGTCCAATTCGATTAGCTTATTCATTTCCTCTTTGATGGGTTTGATATCCAATTTGTTTTCCATATTATTGAGGGTCAGATTGTTGGTTAGTTTTTCTTCTAGCTCTTTAATCCTATCTCTCAAGTTGTGATTTTCTTGAATCCCTCCTTGGGTTGATTGTTTATGTTTTTCCATTTCTTGAATTATATCCTTCATTGTCTGCAATTCACTCTTGAACACTAAGAATCTATCCTCTATTTGAGTTTGAATAGTATCTTTAATTTTTTTATCAATCATAGCCTCTAGCTCTATTTGGAGTTTTACATCTCTTTCTTCACTCCTTTTTCTAATGTTTCTAACTCTATTTGGATTTTGGCATCTCTCTCTCTCTCTCTCTCTCTCTCTCTCTCTCTCTCTCCATATAATAGTAAAGGATCTCTAGGGTGATTTTGTAAAATCACTTTTATTTAATATTCAATATTTGGAGATATCTATTTTTTTCACTTTTCTCTACATTCAGGGTTCATTTATTATTATTATTATTTAAATTGAATTCAAATCATTTTATTTTTATTATAAAATAAAATTTAATACAAATAACCATACCCCTAATTTTAATAAGAATAACCCTAACATTAACCATAATAATAGTAACCCTAATCATAATAACCATTTACTTCAATATATTCAATATACTAACATTAACCATAATAATAGTAACCCTAATCATAATAACCATTTACTTCAATATATTCAATATATTATTAATACATTATTGGTGACATCTTTAATTATTAATATTGATTAATAATTTATGTATAAAGGGTATGTATGTTACATATCTAAATTACCCATTCTATGTATTAATTATGTATATTAATAATAACTAATAATACAATTAGTTTTATTAATTATTATTGTATTATGTATAATAATTCTTAATGTATTAATAAAACTTTAATAATAGTATTATTAATGACTATTAGTTATCATCAAAACAATAAATAAAATATTATTAATAATATCAATAGCTATTATTACTATTCACCAATAATAATAACAAGTATTTGTTTATATTAATAATAAATATAGTAATTCTTACTATATTAAATTAACTACTAATATTAATAATATAATATAATATTAATCACTTGTTATTATAATAATTTAATATTAATAATAACAATTATAATTATATCAATAATTAATATATTAATACATAGATTAAATATAACTCTAATAACTCTAATTTTAACCTTAATTTTATTAATAATATATTATTAAAAACTTTAAATTTAAATCATTCAAAATTACTAAATTTGTTTTATAAATAAATTTTATTAATATATTAATTTACAAAACTAATTTATATTTTATTAATGAATTATGAAAAAAATAAAAATTATTAATAAACACCATTACTATTTCTTGAATACAAACTGATTGAAAAATACAAACTACATCATTCATTAATCAATCGAATGAAGTCTTAAGCTCGCCACGATTTCATGAATACTAAGGAAGAATATGAATATGAAACTACTGGTAATTATGTTGCTGCCATAGTGAACTTTATACTGTTGTGAAAAAACAAAAATCATTAATGGACACGATTACGATTTCTGGAATACAAACTGATTGCAAAAAGACAAACTACATCATTCATTAATCGAATGAAGTCATAAGTTTGCCACGATTTCATGAATATGAAGGAAGAATATGAATATGAAACTACTGGTAATTATGACTGTTAATTATGAGGTTGCTGCTGTCATTTTAGGATTAGGTGTATGGTAGATATAGTAAACTTAGTACAAATGTAAATTTAATAATGTAAAATGATTAAAATTAATAGTGAAGTAAATTTGTAATTTTATGTAAGTTTATTAATCATTTGAATGTGGTAATTAGATGGTCACATAGTAATAAAAATGCTAGAAAATTATGAATATGAAATTTTATTCATTGATTTCGAAGGACGACAAAAAATATAGTAGCATTTTTAATTAATAACCATATTATTGAAATTTATGATTAAAAGATCATTAAATGTAAACATTTTCAACTTAAAAATCCTATTAACTATTAATATTTATTTATTTGAAAAATATTTAATTCCAATTGAAAATAAAACAAATTATTGAAATACTTTCAATATTAAACTAATTCATATCTACAAGCTTAAAAAAACTGCAAAAGGGAAATATATCCATCCAGTAAAACATAATAAAATGCAAACATAAATGACAATACATATCAATAAAACAATAAAATATTGTCTATTTTTATTAAGAGATCAATAAAATAAAATAACATATATTACATTGATAATAACCAGAATACCTAAGTCTGTTCAGATCATCTTAAATACAATTCCAATAATTGATATCGCTAAGTGAATAGTCCATTAAAACGACCTAGTATTATGAATAACAGACTGCATTACTAGCACTGCAGAAACAGCAAATATTTGATTATTGCAAGGAGGAGGGGTATAAAATAGATGTTGTAAACAAATATGTATGTGATCAGCCCTTTATTTATCTTTTTATTTTTTTTCTGTTTTCACGGAGGAGGACCGTCTCCCGGACACAACCAGCAGCAACACAAGTAGTAAAAGCTGCATCAAAACCCCAATTCTGTCAGAAATATATCAAACTCAATAAACCAAAATCAAACGACCAAAAAACTAGCCAATAAACATAAAATTTCAAAGATCCCAACATAGGAGAATGCCCAATTAATATTACAGATTTACCATGCATCGCAACAACCGAAAGGCCCCCAGCCACCACCACCAGGACCAGGAGGGGGAGGATCAGGACCGCCCCCGCCTCCAGGACTGGGAGGTGGAGGATCTCCAGGACCTTCTCGAGGATCCATCTTCGAATTTTATCACAATTCCAATAATAATTTCTTTCTCGACACTATTCAGATCTACGTTCTATCAGTTCTATATACAGAATTGTAGATAGAATGACTTATATAGAGCTCTGGGAGTGCCCAGGTGGCCGGTTTTACAGACTGTCTCAACTTAATATACAGGAAAAAGCCTGCAACACGACAGCTAATTGCAGCCTTGCACGATAAGAAATATAGGGATGGTATGTGTACTATTTCTATAACAACAGAAATTTGGTATCTGTGCAGAAGATCTACCATTCAACAGGCCTTTCCTTCTCTGCTTACTATTGTTTTTCATGTTTGGTCATGACTTTTGGGTGTGTAGATCATGGTTTGATAATTCCATTTTAGATCCCAGTTGTCGTGCATTTCTACTGTAACTGAAAACTAATACCTAAAAGTTACGTACTCGACTCTTCTTTAAGGCTATCGGTAGTACGTCTTTTTCTGCAGGGCAGCTGAGGAATCGACAAATCTTGCTTTACTTTTCAGAATTAGGTCATCCTTGTGGAATTCTTTAGGGTTTAACGTGTGTTATGTTTGTTTTTCATTTTTTTCTTCTTCTAAAATAAAATAAAATAAAATAAATTTTCAAGATTAAAACATAAGGGTGAGTTGGATACTATTTTTGATGATGGTTAAATTTTTTTCATTCTTCTAAATTAAAATAAAAGGAATTCCAAAATTAAAATAGAATGGTGGGTTGGAATTTCAGGTTGATACTATTTTTAAATAAAAATTTGATTTTGGTTAAATTTTTTTCATTATACAATGTATCATTAATATAAAGTTTTATTGAAGTTAGTTGTAATATAAAGTATGTATTATTTTGAGAAAGATACCATCAAATATAAATTATATTAATCAAAATGTTGTTAAATGATATTTATATTATAATAATTAAAATATCGAAGTTAGTTATAATACAAAGTAAATGATGAATACCTTTTTTAAATGTATCATTTTGAGTAAAATACCATCAAATATAAATTATATTATTCAACATGTTGTTAAATGATATTTATATTATAATAATCTTGATAAGTGATGGTATGTTGTTAAATGATATTTATATTATAATAATTAAAATATTGAAGTTTTTTATAATATAAAATAAATGATGAATATTTATTTTTAAATGTATGGTTTTAAGAAAAAATACCATCAAATATAGATTATATTAATCAACATATTGTTAAATGATATTTATATTGATGATGATGATGATGATTAACATTTACTAAGACCGAATTGGTCTATCAGACCTTAAGAGGGTAAGTGATTACTTGTGATTCTTTAGAATTTTGTTTATGTGCTCGAAAAACATTAAGAGAAGCTTTCCAAGATCACCATACTTTTGTTGAGCTAAGAGGTTAGGAAGGTTGGTAGTGTGATAAATATTTTGAAAATGAGATCTAATATGGGTATAGGCTGAACAATCTAAGAGAAAGTGCTTTTCATCTTCAACCTTCTTAGTGTCACAAAGGTGACACACTCTTTCATCCCATGACGTTTTAGGAATTGACCAACGCCCAATTTGACTATGGAGCTCGTGAGAATTTGTTCTTATCTTAGCAATGCTTATTTTTTTCTTTACACTTGGCAAAACAAATAGATAATTTTGATCTTCTAGATTAGGGTTGATTACATCTTTATAATACCTTAATTTTCTTTTTTCCTCTAACTCTTTATCACACCACATTTTTTCCTTAAATTTTGATTTGACATTTTTTTTAATAGTATCTTTATTCTACAAAATGTTTTCTTCCATGATTCCCCAATATTTTAGCCAAGACCAGGGGTCTTTATTCCATCCTTGCTTGAGTCGATGGTGGTTATGAGTTGATTTTGAATCAATTTTAAGTAGCCTCTTTTCGTCCATGTTGTTTAACTTGTTCTTATACATTAGGTATCTAGTCATAGCCATGCTCTCAATCGGGGAGAGGCTTGTTTCTAAGAGGAGGATGGGATAGGGTGTATTTCCTTTAATTTTGAGAATATAGGTTGTAAAATTCTTTTGTATTTGCTCTATCATTCTCCAGGATTCATGAGAGATACTACACCCCAGGCTTCACATCCATAAAGAATAACAGGTGTAACAAGAGTCTCAAAGAGGAGTTTCTTCTTATCCCAACTCCAAAGATCAGTTGATTTACAATTTTTTTCAAGCCCATAATAAGATTTTCATCCCCCAATAATCCTTTTCTCAATGTTATAATTCCAATTGACCTTGTGGTGAATATCAATTCCAAGATATTTGTATGAAGTCACTTCCTCCAAGTTGTTGTTGTCATATACAAAGGTATCATAAGGGATCTTATTGGATTTAATAATCATGACCTTAGTCTTATCAGTATTAACAGTCATACCCATATTGGAGAAAAAATCCTTCAGGATTCTTTATTGGTTTTCAAGATCATGGGGACTCCTTGCCATAAGAAAAATATCATTGGCATAAAGAAGAAGATTGATGACTATACCAGTGAGAGTAGGGCTGACACAACCTGCTTTTTCCAAGCATTCTTCTAACTTATTAATGTATATGTCAAAAAGGGTAGGGGACAAGGGAAAACCTTGTTTAACGAGAAATAACGTTCTCATACATCCTTATTGCAGCAACCCTCAACTTGAGAGGCACTTTTATCTCTTCCAACCTATTCCAAAGGTTTTTCCTAGGAACCATGTCAAAGCTTTTCTAAAGTCAACAAAACAACAAAAAAGTTTGGTTTTAGTATTGCGTAACTTCTCTACAATGATCCTAAAGGTAACAAGATGGTCTACAGTTGAATGATATCTCCTAGAAACGACTGGCCTTTAGCTATTTTACCGTGACTTTCTAGCCAAATGCTAATCTTCTTTTCCAAAATAATTCCATAAAGCTTGGCTAAAATCGGGCTAATCATAATGGTCCTATAATTAGAGGGAATGTTTCTATTCCCATTTTTAAAAATAGGAACAATGAGGCGTTTCATCCAAGGTTTAAGGAAGCTCTACTTGACTGCTAAATTGAAGAGCTTGTGTATGTGAGAGATAAGGATTGGCCCTCCGATTATAAAAATTTCAACTTGATAGCCTTCAATGTCCTTAGATTTCCCATTTGCAAGCTGCTTAGCCCCGAACTCTATGTCATCTAAAAAAAATCTTCTTTCTTTATAAAAATAATAGGAATAGTGTCCATGGTATTATAATAATTAAATATATATATAACACTTAATAAATGATGAGAGAATATAACATTTTTCATTTCAAAATATAAAATAATAAAATAAAAATAAAATGACTTAATTAAAATTAGTTATTTAATAATCATAATTTTATTAATTTTTTATTAAGATTATTGAAAAAATAAATTTACAATCATCAACATATAATTTTGTGAAAGAAAAAGAAGTAGCACTAACTCATTGTATTTTAACTAGAAAAACTCTTTTCATTATGAAAACATAAAACAAATTTCATAAAAAAGAATTTAAACATTTGGATAAATACAAAGAAAAAAAAATTCTGACATTTTATCTACAATGTTAAAAATCATGTTATACAAAGTTCCATACTTTTAAAAGTTTTTTTTTTATTTCATATTAGATAAATCAAATCATATACAAAGTTCCATACTTTTAAAAGTTTTTTTATTTATTTCATATTAGGTAAATCATGTTATACAAAGTTCGGAACTTTTTAAAGTTTTTTATTTATTTCATATTAGATAAATCATGTTATATAAAGTTTCATGCTTTTAAAAGTTTTTATTCATTTCTCCTTTTTCCTTTGAATATTAAGTAAGATGACAAATTTGAAAAATAGAAAGAAAAAACATAACTTTACTACAAGGAAATGCTAAAATAAAAGTCAATGTACTTTTATCCATTGAATAAAATTATGAAATTCTTATACATGTATACAAAACTATTTTGTATATTATAAAAAACATATCTTTATACAAAATTGTTCTAATATATTATAAAAATATACTTTTATATATAGTTATAGGTAAATCTAACTATTTAGTGATTTAAGTTGTGTACTTGAGAGAATATCTCAACAAACAACAATTCAATATTATTAAATAAAAGCATTATCTCCAATACCTTTTCTTAATGTTTACATTATGGAAAAGAACAAAACTGAAATCAAACAAACATATTTTATAAAGAGGTTTTTGATTTCTAATATCTGGTAAAGTCTTCATCAACAAACAAATGTATCTTCTTCTAAAATATACTAAACTGAGATCCATCAAAAAACCATTCATTTTGAGCTACCACTTGATCCATTGAAAATAAGATTGTTCTAAAAACTCATTGTAAACGACTCTAGACATAACCGATGTTCTTAGGGCACCACTTTAACCAAAAACCACAAAAAACTCATTGTAAAATACCAACTAGTAACATTATTCTTGGGTACACCTATCACCAAAAACTATAAACTTTTAAATTATGTATTTTTTTTAAATAAATATAATATATTAACAAAATATCTAAATTATTAATATGATTTCCCCCTCTTCTCAAGGATGCAAATTCTTCTTCTTTGACTTCTTTTCAATGATACAAATAGAGAAGGCCAACTTCATATCATCAAAATCCTATCCACCTCAATATTTGTGCCATTGCTGCGCACCAATGTCCAGCTAACATGAAGATTGTGAGATTTAACCATAGGGAGAGGCGGCTCTATTTTCTACTGAATGATACTCCAACTTTGACAACAATTAAAAAAAGGATGACGGTTGCAACAAACAATCTCTGATTGCAGCTCTCACAATCAACATAGATCTGACAACTGGATTTGACGGGCTGCTCCTCGAATTGAACTTGAACTCGCATGGATCGAACTCCTCTGTCGACACATAATGATTTTCTTCAGTACCGTAACTCCTCCACCTCCACACATGCCAACAATACATAATTCACATGCGTGAGCTTCAATCCAAAAAAACCACCTTCCAAAATAAATAATCTATTCAGTCTCCTACACTAGATTATATTTCCTTAAGATTCTTGGGCCCTTCTTGAGGGAGTTAAACTAGCTCTGATATTAATTTAGAAAAATATTTTACACATAAAAATTATATATAAATATATTAATCTTGGTTTTAAGATAGATTGGTTATCTTAGCTATACAATTCATTTGTTGAGAGAATTTTTCAACCAAGAATATAAATTTGACGAGCACTCTTTTAGGTAAAGTAAATTTTTTTTTAGCAGATATGTTTTTAAAATTGTCATTAGTAGCAACTTTTCTTATTAATAAAATGAAATAATAAATATTACTCAATTATTTTGGATTTTCATTATTTTAGATTTTCATTTTTAAATAGCAACTAAATAAATAGAGCTTGTGAGAGGCCGATCACATCCATGTTTTTTCTTCTTATTATCACGAATTCAGGAAGACATTAAAAACACAAGTGGGAAGGTATTTAAATGTGGATTCTCAAAAACCAAATATAATGAGAAAATAAGTGTGTAGGAAGGTGTTTTCTACCTTTACCCAAACAAAAACAATTTCTATCAATGCAATTGCAATTTAATATTAATGAGTCATACCTCTCCATGGAGCAACCTTCCGTTTTCAACCTACCCATATGTAATATTTGTAGCTTATGCAATGTGCTATGCATGCAACTTGCAACCTCCATCTACTATAAAATTTGTAACATGTACTATGAATAGATTTTTAACTTGTGTTATATACTTTACAAAAAAAAATCAAATTTAGAAAATTGTTATTATATTATATTATATATTATAATAGATATTGTTATTAGATAATATACAAAATTGGAAACTTTTAAAAGTTTCTATTCATTTGTTTTTTTCCTTTAAATATTAGGTAAGATAGTAAATTTAAAAAATTGAAAGAAGAAACATAACCTTAGTGCAAAGAAATGCTAAAATAAAAGTCATATTGTTCATTTTTGGTACCAATTGGGAGAGTAGTCATATCTTCACACATATACATGTATAAAACTATTATTGTATATTATAAAAAACACACCTTTATACAAAACTATTCTAGTAGATTATAAAAAACACACTCTTACATATAGCTATAGGTAGATCTAACTATTTAGTGATTTAAGTGGTGTAGTTGAGATAATATCTCAACAAACAACAACCCAATCTTATTACATAAATGGAAGCATTATCTCCAACACTCTCCCTTAATGCTTACATTATGGAAAAGAACAATAGTGAAATCAAACAAACATATTCTTTGGGGTATATGGAGATACAACAATAAGATTCTATTTGAAAACCTTCATAGAAATGATTTTGGCCTATGTTCAAGGATTGTAATGGCTATCAAGGAGACACCATATTCCTTAGTTGGGGATGATTTTGAGGTTCTTTTGAATCTAGTATATTTTGGGCATAAGCCTTTAGGATTTTTTGATGGAGCTACTGCTAGTAGTGACTGTGGTGTTGGTATTGTACTAAAATTTAGTGGGTCTCACTTATTTAAATCCTATCTTATTGTTGGTACAGGTACAAATATTAAAGCAAAAATTCTTGGTTTGTGGGGCCTTTTAACCTTTGCACAGAGGATCAATGTTTGTGATCTAATGGTGGTTGGTGATTCTATGATTGTTTTTGACTAGTTTTCCAGAAAGTCTGAGCTGAGAGATTTAAATTTGCAGCCTTGGATGAAAAAGATTTTGGAGATCAAGCAAAATTTCAGGTGGCTTCAGTGTTTCCATATCCACAGACAATTCAACACTTTGGTAGATTCATTATCAAAGTTAGCTCCTGGGAAATAGATTGGTTAGTTGCATTTTGTGGAAATCTTTGAAGGTTCAACAGTCGGTTGAGGGTCCTTCTTCATTTTATTAACTCTCTGTGTTTTTTAGGTCCATATAACTTTGTTAGTGTAGAGATGTTATTTTTTTTATGATGATATGCTCTATCTTTTGTACCTGATTGAACTTTAGAGATCATAGGTTAATATATGCAATCCTGTCACTATCATGTTTTTATTACTGGATCTATGCAGTGTGTTTTGTTTATGTTTAGATGAGGAATATGGCATAATACATGTCTTATGACTTCATATGTCATCCTTTGTACTATAAAGTTTCTCTTGATTCTTAATTCATATCATTGAAACTTCTTTTTTTCATGGAAAAAAAAACAAACATATTTTATAAAATAATTTTTTATCTCTAATATCTGGTAAAGTCTTCATCGGAAACTTTATCCACTTTTGAAATCTCATTGAATGAGCTCCATCACACAACCATTGATTTTGAGCTACCACTTGATCCCTTTAAGATAAGATTGTTTCATAACAAAAAACCCATTGTAAAAGACTCTAGACATAACCAGTGGCATTGTTCTTGGGGCACCACGTTCACCAAGAGCCATCAAAAATTCATTGTAAAAGATTGTAGACATAACCAATGACACTATTCTCACACTATAATTGGGGCACATCATTCACCAAGAACCACACACTTTTAAGTTATGTTACCCTGTTCTTAAAAAAATAGATATAAAACATTAACCAAATCTCTAAAATATTAATATGATTTCCCCCTCTTCTTCTTGGATTAATTTTCAATGATGCAAATAGAGAAGGAAAAATTACATATCATAAAAATCCTATCCACCTCAATCTTTGTGCCATTTCTTCTCACAAATGTCCAACTAACACGAAGACCACACGACTCCTTCACTCTTTTACAAATTACTCCACATAGATTTAACAATGGGGGGAGGCAACTCTATCTTCTACTGAATGATACTTCAACTTTGACAACAATTAAAAAAAATGATGGTTGCAACAAACAAACTCTGATTGCAACTCTCACTGTCAACAAAGATCTGACAACTGGATTTGATGGGTTGCTCCTTGAATTGAACTCGCATGGATTGAACTCCTTTGTCGACACTCACTGATTTTCTTCTCTTCACATAACATAACTCCTCCACACAGACCAACAATACATAACTCACATGCTTGAGCCTCAATCCAAAACACACACACAAAAAAAACACACTCCAAAATAAACAATCTATCTACTCTTCTACAATAGATTACATTTCAACAAAGATACATATAAATACATTAATCTTGGCCTTAAGATAGATTCATTATCTTAGTCACACAATCCATTTGTTGAGAAAATCTTTCAATCACAAAATAACCCAATCTTATTACATTAATGAAAACATTCTCTCCAACAACTATATCACTATAAAGTTCCATCACAATATTTTCTAATTTCTCCTTCACATTAATATAACATTTCCATTTATAAATCCATACACCTCACAACAAAACCTTCTAATTTCATAAAACAACAGAAAAAAAAACTTATTTTCTCTTTAAAATTCTATAAAATTATAAGTTAATTTTTAAAGAAATACATAAACTATCAATACAATTTCTAATTGAAATGACAATTCTATAATTTTAGAGCAACTTGAAAACTACCATATCATAATACAAGTACCATGTAGCAATTCCAATTCACCCAACTTAACTCAATTAAACGGAGACTGGAGAGAGGCATTCAATTTTGAAAATTGGAGTATATGTACATATTTATTTTTACGTACTAGGGTAAAGAAATCGGACGAGTCTATTTATTAGACCACCTTGAAATTTACGTTGTCAAAGTTTTAAAACGTAAATTTCTACATTCCACACTAATTTGAAATTGTTAAATGCATCTTGGAATCATAAATGCGTCATATGGGAAGTCAAATTCTAAGAATGGAAGGGAGGATTTGGCCCCAACGGTACATTTACGTGACATATCAGAAGTGGAAGGGAACTTGTATTATGCATAGTTTAAATATAATATATTACAATTTGAAACTTTTAGAGTAATATGTTTTTTAATTAGTTTTATTTAAAATTTGTACAAAAAAAATTTATAATAATTTGTTGGAATTGCAGATATAGTAGTTGAGATTGTAAAATTGTTAAAAAAAAACTTTCCTCACCTCATGCAATTTGTTTGGATGGTCTTTACATTTCCCTATGTAGAAAAGAAATCACATTTTTCCACATATACATGTTTTATCAGTTAGAAAACAAGCGTATATCTAGGTTGCTCCACTACACCCCGCGTACATCGTGTTTGGTTCTCAAAATTAAAAATTATGTCCGGTTTCCATGCCATGTCACCAGATCCATAATCCTTGACCTTCTATATACTGGAAACACTCTGAGTCAGCCCTTCAGTTCCATTTGAAGGCTATAAATTGAGCCATATCCAAGCCTTGGGAGAGATTCAACAATTCAACTTTGAGAGAAAAGACACTCTCGAGAAATTTCGCTTCATATTGTGTCTACATCCCTTTGTCCTTGAAAGTATGAACTCTTTGTTCATCCCCGAAGCTCTTCTTTCTTTGTAATGTAAAACCTCATTGACTCCTTTACATGAGCTTTCCTTTGGTGGAGGATTGAAGTGGTGGAGGCCTAGTTGGAGTGACTTAGTTTCTTGGTTTCGATATGTGTCGTTACAGAAGTTTGTCACCTATATACTTCCGCTGATTATTTTAATAGAAATACTTTTTTCTCGTCCAATTGATATCTTGCAAATATTTGAATTATTATTCCATAGGTGTATTTGTCATGTATGTTAGTGGATTATGCTAATCTATATGTTAACATTATATATTATCACCATATGCTTGTGTATCTTGGTTGTTGAGGACAAGTTACAAGTATAAATCTTGGGGTTGCATGCTCAATGATGGTCTTCATCGAACGTCTGGACAAGGTAGGCTCTTGGCCTTAGCTTCTTAGCATTTCATTTATATAGCATACTTGGGATTAGAGTTGATTTATGCATGTCATTTCGTCTGTTGTGGTTTATCCCATGCCATAGAGAGATTTTCCTTGTAACAGAACCGATGACCATACTGGGGATTGATCTTATTTTTTGGGCTTTGGAGTGTTTTTCTCCTTCATTTTCTCTTTGTTAGCTTGATTTTCCTTGTCGCTTGATTGCTTGATAGCCTATTTTTAATTTTCATATGATTTTCTTAGCTTAACCCTTGCCCTAGCAGTGTTTTACTGGGTATACACGGTTTTTCTTTGACAGGCGTGTACATACGCGAGTTGTCTTCCTGTAGGGTATGTACATACATGAGTTTTTCTCAAACAATCACATACATCATCTCTTTAGTCTTGTTGGTTGAGTTTGGTGTTTGTTGGGTGAGTTTGGTTGGTTGTTGAGTCTTCTTAGGTTTTTGTCATCACTGTTAAGTGCTTACAGAGTGATAAGAAGTGTTCTTATTGTTGAATTTTCGGGCGGTATTATTTCTTATCATCTTTTTCATTGCTTGTCCTTGCACATTGGTCTGAGTGTTTGCTTCTTCGTATCCTTCTTGGATTGTCTCTTTTTTCTTGCAGTAGGGTCTGCATGTGAAGCTGCTATTCAATCCTTGCATTTTCTTTTCTTTATATAGAAAATACAAAAACATTTTCTCATTTTGCATTATGGAATTTTCTCTTTTGATTACTTTGCATTGATTTTGACACATGTGGAGAGATTGCATTTCATTGAAATTGTAGAGATTGCATTGGAAAATTTCCATTTAGAAGCATACCATCTCTTTGAAATTCAAGACTAGTGCTTAGTAGTGTTTTTAGATTTTATTTTTTTATATGTTGAGTCGTAACATCATCAGTTTCATGAATGCACCTCTTGAGTAAGAAGAAGCCATTAAAATTAATGTTGGTTAATTAAAATTTATTAGAAACGGTTTTATTTTTCAGGTTCCACAAACAATTATAGGACATATGGCCTTGGAATAGGATTTTGTGAGTAAATTTCTCCAAGTCTATTAAAATAAACATATGCATTTGACCAGGGAGTGGTGAAACCCATTTCATAATTAGTGAAGGGAGTCTTCGCTCACACCGAAGTTAAACACGAGGTTGCGTGAAGTTGGTTGCAGAGATAGCCCTCTAATACCTTCTTAGAGTCAGAGATATTTATGTGGTTCTATTCATATTTGGTGGTCTTGCTAGTACGTTTGCCTCCATGAGAGGTGGTGCTTACAAGATTTCGAACTTTGTTACCCTGCCCATACGATGGACCGAACTTATAACTGTTCGCTTGTACATTGGTCATATTGTGGTGACTCTAGTTTTGTGACATAGGTAGCCAGATAGGTTACTTGCATGAGTCATTTTGCAGTTACCCTAAGTGAGATAAGGGTCAGACAATGCACAACCTTTATGGAGGATTACCTCTCCTGGGGGATCTGACCGACTATGTTGTTAAGCCCACAAGAGCCCTTATAACTGATTTTGATACCTCCAATATTTTGAAAGGAGTCTCAAACTCCTCTTGGGCGAGACATACCTACTTTAATGAGGGAGGCACCTTTTTAGTCACTATATCCTGTTTGTGTGCATTGGAATTTTTACTTTATTTTGGTGTGATCTCTTATTATTAGTTTTCCCTAGGATTTGTTTATATATCTTGAGTCTTGAGTCATCATGGAGAAAGACCAACCTCCTTGCAAGTCTCGTCATTTGTTGAAGTTACCACCGCATCTTGATTCTTTACCAATGTTTCCTTCTAAAAGGCATAAAGTTAATAAACGTGGTACATATATCTCCACCTCTTGGACTTGTGATCATCCAATTATGAGTGTTGAGTAAAAGTTGAATGTCACAGGGAGTCCCTCGACTCCTATATCATTTGTGATTAGTGGGATCCCTTCGACTCCTTCAACCTCGACGATTGGGGTGCTAGAGATCCACGTCTCTACTGTTACCCAACCTGTGGGTTCTACTCAACCCATAGGAATGAACCCTTTCTAATCTTTTTTTGGTACACCAGGTTACAATTCTTAGTCAATACCTTCGGTGTTTAATCCGTTTTATTTTGGTATGCCCAACATGATGTCACAACTCTCATCCTCCATTCCAACGGCTAATGCGAATCCTAGTTTTGTACCTGGGGGCATGGATCCTTTGTATGCTCCTCTCTCATTTGGTGGAGGCTATATTCCCCAAACGAATCCTACAGTTGGAGGTTGGCCTCCCTTTTATTCTGAGCCTAATCCTAGTCTCAATGCTCCTAGATGGAGTGCTCAACCAGACGAACAAGTCATTTCTTGTATTCTATCCTTTATCCCCTCTCCCTCCATGTTGATTCTAAAAAACAAATTTATTATAATGAATCCACCTCTATCCTCTGGAGTTCCATCGAGAGAGTCAGTTTCACACTATGGGAAACCCCCATCTCAAAGCCCCTTCAGATGGGGAAATGTATATAACCCTCATTAAGTCGATTTCATGAGTATGGTGCCCATACAACCTTTGGTGCCCATACAACCTTTTATGAATTAGTTTGGAGGAGGAAATTATCATATCAGACAGGGCCATGGAATATACCAGAACCCTAGATGGCCTACAATCCCTCCATCCCAATCTTTCTCGGTAGCATGGGCTCAAACACCAAAACCCAGCCTCCCTTTTCTAGCCACGCTTAATCAGACAAATTTTTCAAAATTAATTAATGACCCTGTGCATCACAATCTGTTATGGCCCCTCATCGCCACCAAGCTTCTGTCAAACATTCCAAAATTCAAAGGAAAGTCTAGCGAGGATCTGGGTGATCATGTCACTACTTTTCATATTTGGTGCTCATCTAACTCCCTGAATGATGATTCTATTCATTTGAGGCTATTTCAATGCACTCTCATGGGGGTCGTCGCAAAATAGTACATTGAGCTACTGAGGGGAACATACATAAACCTTAATTATATGGTTTTCGTCTTTCTCAACCACTTCCATTTGTTGGTTCGTTACGATGTCAGTATAGAAATTTTGTTGGCCCTCCGCCAAGATAAAGCCACACATATCTCGAACCATATATAAGAGTGGCGTAGATGAAAGAGGTTGATAAAATCCTACATTCCTTGAGATTCTATGTTGGAATGGTTCCTTAAGTCCTTATTGCCTTGTATTTAGAAGGATGTCTCTACATCTATGTTACACATCAACATTACTCGCTTTGATAAGTGTCGCAAGTGTCACATGTTGCTCACAAGTGTCGCAAGTGTCAAGCAAAGTATACTGCCATGATGCCTATGTCATACTGATAACGACATTAAGAAGACACTTAAAATACCTCAAACACTTGATTTGAAGGAAGAGGAATGGTTGACTGAAGTTAAGTACCTCTTGCCACCTGAAAGAATCACTGAATCTAGGGTTTTAGAAGAGAGCATTCATCTATATCTCTCTTAGGAGCATTGGCTCTCCCCTCTAAATTGCTAGGGAGCGTTATTGTTGGGTATGTGTTATATTCTTTGCATGTGTGTGTGTGTGTGGGTGCGCTACAACAACTGCGTCTGGCAGTCCGTACCAACTAGGATTATTTGCGGATTATGTTGGGCGGTTATTTGCTATTTT
>ML780033.1:1747363-1776759 GCA_009831015.1 Picea engelmannii | reverse complement strand
GTGAATGGTGAAATTCAATATAATGAAAAAGAAAGGTTTTCCCGGTTGAGGGTTTCCGGTAAAGATCTCTGTGTATTCTGTGTATGAGCCATTGATTAATTTCTGTATTGCTTAAGAATATATATGCATTACTTTACTTCGCAGGTTTAAAACTTACAGTTATAGCACTGAACAGCCTTGTAAGAGGAGCGTTATTGATTTTAAGAGTGTTGTCACCCCCCTAAAGCCTTCTAGGGAGTGCTATAGCACTCTGATGGCCCTTTTGAGGGAGCGCTGCCTATTCTGGGGAGGACTTGGTCTGTTGAGGAGAATAAGGAGAAGATATTTCAATCTTGGAAGGCAGTTGAATTCGAATTCCTGGTTCAGCCATGATTTTAGGGAAGATCCCTAACTCAAGGAGGAAAATCCTCAACTTACCCTAAAGATACCTCAAGAGGTTAGGCCTCTCTAAACCTATATAAACAGGCTCTATCATGGTGGAAAGGAGGAAGAATTAGAAGCATGAAACCTAAGATCTCATAGGAAACACACAGTGAACTGGAGGAGAGTAATCAGTGAAGTTGATGTCATACGGATCGTGGATCTTTTGAGAAAGGGTTAGACAAAGGGGATTTGACGAAGCTGCTGCACTCGCATCTATGGTTGTAAGTTACTTCCGTCATTGTTCTCATTAATATGACACGCTTGGCATGTTTCTTTCTAGTTTGTGTTTAATATCACATGAACTTGTCTTTGATAGATAGGTCTATTTCAAGCTAATATCAATAGAGTAGGAAGTTCTTGTACTCTTGTTTGTCTACAAGGATTATCGAGGAGCGAAAGATCGGAGCTCAACTCGAAGCGTGTAGGGACAAACGTCAATAAAAGGTACTTCTTTTCTCCTTCCCCCTCATACATTAGTTTATATAGATCTAAAAGGAAGTCAGTGTCCATGATAAGCATCTTCTGTCTTAAGAGTTAAGAGTCTAGCTCTCAAGAGGAGATCTACCTGTACGCATGGAGATTTTCCTTCAACAGAAACTAGAGACTCCACTAGGGAGAATCGAATCAAAACTTTTGGTTTTGATTTTTCCCCATAGACCTTGTATTACCCTTTTATTGTTTTCAGACCTTGTTCACCCCTTTTTTCTTGATTTCATGTACTAATTGACTCCTTACCCCATCACACTTAGCTTGATTGCCAAAATTCGACTGGATTTTTGGATTTTTGGACATTTTCATGAGATTTAAAGCCCGGCGCCCCTTTGGTTGTGTTAACAGAGCACCAACACTCCCTAGATGTGTTAGACAAAATGCTATAACGCTCGGTGCCCCTTACACCAGAGAGCCAACCCTCTTTTGGCAAAAAACCTTTCTAGAATTGCTTTTTCAGGGTCCAGTCTCTGTGTTTCACTTGCTGAGCCTCTCTATGAGTCAATGCTTCTTCCCACTAAACTTTTACATCCTTCCTTATAAGGAAAAAATACCTTGTTGTTTATATTTTGTGGCCTTCTTCATTTATTTTTTGAGTTTTTCTGTTGTTCGGAGTTTGAAATCAATGCATTGTTTTTTTCTCTCCTTTTTGATTGAGCAAGAAACTCTAGTGAAGGACATCAGAATTCTAGAAATCTCTTCATTTGGTTTTTGTTGAGGAAATTGTTCTTCAACATCTATCTTTTGTGTGAAATTCTTGGTTTTCTTTGTTTTCTTTTTTACTTCTTGTTTTCGATCACAGCAAGAGGGTGTATTGTTTGTACGAAACCTGCTTATGCTTATCTGAGTTTCCTTGATTCAAAAGGTTAATTGGTAGGAGAAGTGTCATTTTGAATTAATCATTATTCGCACAAAAACAATAAAGAGACATCTTCATAATTGATTTTCATATTAAAAGGCATTTCCAAAAATTTTTAGCACCACATTGGATTTGATTGAAAAAAATTTGTTTGAGGGCATTCCTTCTTAGTGTTTGTTAGTGAAAATAACTCTCTCTCCCTCCCATAAATAGACATTCATCAAAAAGAAATGATTTCTTATCATCTTTGATGCATTTTTGGGGATTGAGTCATCATTCCATCAGTTTCACTTTCATGCACCCCTTTTGAGTAAAGAACAACTATAAAATGAACGCTAATTAAAAACTATGTAGAACATTTTTTATTCTAGGATCCACCATCAACAGTAGACTAGGATTAGTACTTTGGATTAGGCTATGAACATAACTCTCCAAAGTTTCCAAAACAAACATTAGCATCCTGAGCTAGGGAGAGTCAAATCCAATTGTCATATAAGTCTGCCTGGGATCCCCCTCTCACATAGGGGTTACGCACAAGGTCGCACTCGGGAAAGCTACAGAGATTATCCCTCCGTGGTTTGACTGATTGTAGTAGTCAGATCGTATTATGGGGATCGCTTAAAGGTATACCCACAATGTTGAGTGGAATCCTTTCAAGTTGATTTCGGGCTAGATACCCTGCCCATATGTTCGGACTAGACTATCGACTGTACACTCCCAGGGGTTGACTGGGAATTGGTAACCTTAGTGGCCATAATCTTTAGGGTCTTACACAAGGTGAGAGTGAAGGGAAGTCTCACTATACCTGGAACATACATTGGTCAAACTCACTTGGGCTCCTTGGAGGGTAAATCCACAATTACTGCATGGAATCTTGCACTAAGGTGAAAGTCCGTTAAGCAGGTCGCCATTGTAACTGTTCCACCATATCCCCGCCCTTTCTTGACTTGATCACGCGACGTTGGATTTCATCACCAACTAGCACGGTCATCGAGAGAAGGTTTTGTTTGCTTGGTTGTGATTCCTAGATTCTATTAGTGTATGCTGCTTCTTTTTGGTAGTTGGCCATAGATTTTTTTCGTCGACTCTTTTTCACCAACATCGATCCTCCACACCATTCGTGGAGGCTACAGGGACTTCCTCCAGAAAATATGGAAGAGAATACCCCTTTACCCCCTCATTCTATGGAGGAATATCCTCAACAGAGTGAGGTTCATGACTCTATAACCTTCCAAGAAGAAGTTCCCACCCCTTTAGAGAACTTTAGAATTGTTTCAGAGTCTCTGGAGGCTTTCTGCATTCCTGAGGGATATGAGAGACGTGTTCTCCAACTGAATTCATCCAGTGAATTTGTTGTCATCAATCCTTCTAACGTTCCGACTGGGTCTCATTCAAAAACTCTAGTCGATGACCCCTTTTGGACCACAGACATTGTTTGAAGTCCACCATGCATGGTGCGGGATCTTTATGGAACAAGAATAGGTGCCGACGTGCCTGTTACCTACATCGTACCCTTAAACCATTTTACCGGTACTACCATTTTTTCAGCTACACCGTCTGTTGATCCGAACACATCATCCATCGGCCCAAGGTCCACCTTTTCTCTCCAGACGGCTCACTCTACAATGGTCCCTCATGTTCCGACTATTCCCACCGGTAATGTGGTGGTTAGCCAAGCTGCAATTGGCACACCACTAACACCTAGACCTTCATCATCACTCCCTTTTGGGTATAGAGCATTGAATTCTTCCATTGTCACTACTACCCAAGGTATGCCTGGAAGTTCTATACCTATACAACAACCCGAAGGGACCGGTCTTGGTGGCCTTAACCCGTTAAGAAGCACCGGTCGGTCATTTACGTCTGGTTCCCAAATTATGGGAACTCCACCTCAAGCTGGGGGGAATCCTCCCACTAGAGGACAACTTCCATTTGGAGGGCACTCTCATGCTGGGGGGAAACCTCAATCCAAAACCTACCATCAACCATATGGACAAAATGTGTCTACCACGCCCAATCCGTGGAATATACCTTTTCCAGGAAACCCACAGTTCTTGGGGGGACACAATCCTCAGGCTCCACAACAACCTCTTCCCCCTCAAGGGACCCATCTATATCCTCCTTATGGAAAAATGCCAAATCTGGCTTATAGTCCTCAAAACCCATCCGGTTATCCTTCACTTGCACATGTTTCTTGAACCCCCTCAAATCTTGTGTACCCTGGTCAACACCAACCTTATACAAGAGGATCCACTGGTTACAATTATCCACCTAACCTAGTGTATGGTCCTACTGGTGTTCCTATGCCACACCAGTATTACCCATAGGTTAACCGACAACTACCTTTCCTAGCAACTCTGGACCTCCTAGACTTGTCCATGTTAACGAATGATCCTATTTTTCATTCTTCGGTTTGGCCAGCTATTCCAGCTAAACTTCCTTATGATATTCCAAAATTCGACGGAAAGTCTGGAGAAGACCCAAAAAACCATGTAATGACTTTCCATTTGTGGTTTTCATAGAAATCCCTCATGGATGATTCTATACGTTTGCGTCTTTTCCAACGAACGCTTACGGGTTCTACATCAAAGTGGTATATTGAACTACCACGTGCTTCTTTTTACGATTTCAACTCCCTTGCCATGTCCTTCCTCACACACTTCCAACTACCCATTTGATACGAGATAGGTGCCAAGCTATTGACCTCCCTTCATCAGACAACCTTCGTACATATCTCTGATCATATTCATGAATGGAGATGACGACGAAGGTTAATCAAAGCGGTCATTCCTAACCAATTATTAGCGGAATGGTTCACTAAATCATTGTTACCCCAGATCGCTCATGATGTTGCTATGGGTGGTGTAGTCACCGAGGAAGAATCTATTTCTAGAGCTCAGTACCTAGATTTGGTTTATTCACAATATGGTACTCTGTACGAATTGATACCAAATGCTACCCATGCCACTACTGACCCATCCAAACCATTGTCTTCCTGGCACGTGGATGGAATCATTGGCTTCGTCAAAACCCAATCTAATTCCCAGTCGACTGGAACAATCCAGCGGTTTGTTCCAATGTCTGCTCCCAATTTGACCACACCCTCTTCTAACTCCCCTCAAACTCGGGTCTCTGAGGTGAATACAGTCCAATCGACCCCTTCACAACAATATGGAGGTAAGAAGAAAGCAAGAAATAAACCGAATAAAAACAACAACAATGAACAACCAAAAAATCAACCTCAAACCCCTGCTGCTGGAAAACAACCACAATGGAAACCAAAATTCCCATGTCTCATTTGTGGCGATGACCACTACACCCGAGACTATCCACATAGCAATGAAGTGGCCAAAATTTTTAAGGGAAATTCACAACCCGCGGTGCTTACCCAGCCTCAATCTTTGGTTGCTCAAACTCCCACTCCAGGGGGCAGTTCCAACCAGTCCCATGATGAGGCCTCGACAAGTGCCCACATTTACATGTTTAACAGGATTAATATGACCACTCGCACTACGACATATGACACAACGATTAAACCTGATAAGCTGAAGACTACTAACGGTTCCTTACCAGACCCACCACCATATTCCGTTAGTCCTCTGTCTGCTAGCCCTCCGTCCGAACCACTCCAGATCGAGAAACCTTCGTTTGACTCCATCCTACACCCTCCCAAGAGCACTATCCGGAAATCTACCTTTAATCCTAGTTTGCGGGTTGCCCAAAACTACAACATCGTTGAAGATTTGGCTCAAGCACCATGTGCTATGTCTTCTTTGGAAGGTCTACAACACTATCCCATTCAACGTAGAATGCTCTTGGTTTCCATCGATGCTTTAGATCCTGAGTCATCTAATAACCTCATGTTTAATCTAGATGATCATCAACCTCGACTCTCCCACCAACTATCTTTTCAAATCGATGTTGTTGTTCACAATCAACAAATCCACTGAACTATCTTGGATGAGGGAGCTTCTACTTGTGTCATGTCTTTAGCTTGTTGGAAAGGCTTGAAATCACCTGCCCTTAAAAAATCCCCTACGATGTTACACACTTTCGATGGGCAAGGTTTTCATCCTCACGGACTTTTGCAATCCTTAGCCGTTCAATTGGGCGGAAAAACTGTTACTGTCGATGTCAAGGTGGTCGACGCCCCCCTCGATTACAACCTACTACTCGAAATAAGTTGGTTCTACACTATGACTATCATCACCTCGTCGATGTTTCAATGTGTACAATTCCCCCATCAAGGCAAATTGTCACCATCGACCAACTAGATTTATGTACATCCGACGCTCGTGCCCCTATTACCAACAACATTCCTTTTTTGGGAGACCACAAAGTTACGTATGAAAGCGTTGGTGTTGGCTTGTTGAAAGATTCTAGCCTTATGGGTACCTTCGCTACACCACCTCCACCCACCACACATCATATTTCCACCGTCAATATGATTTCGACTATGGCTTATCAATCTTTGGAATCATCTGACCCTTGGATTGTACCCAGTCCTATGGAATTTGATGTGCTCAATGACACCATGCCACTTAGCCCAGTTGAGGCCGCATATGTGGCTATTCAATCTGCCACTCCCTCCCCGAATAACCCCCATCTATTGGCACCTACTGCCTACTCGATGTCATCATGGTCATATTCTCTATCATCTGCAATCGATTACATTTCCCACATTTTTCCTTCTGGCGAATCTATAATGGAAATGCTTAGTATCGATGACGTACCTTGGGATGATAACCATCACCGATCCTCTTTTCTTCCGTCTCTAGAAGAAATTCACAACGACATACACTCTGTCTTCCCTCCTAATGTTACCAATTCTCCACAATCTCCCATCCTCACACAAGACACTCTTTCTTAGGGGAATATGGGTAATATCTCTACTATGATCGTTATTGATATTTCGATCAAAGAAGGTGTTGTGGAAAACATTAACCTTGGTGCTAATTGCACACCCAAAGAAGTGGTATCCTACACCGCTCTGTTTAAATAATTCTGCGATGTCTTCACTTGGAGCTACGAAGAAATTCCAGGAATCGACCCCTCGATCATCGTGCATGAAATCAAGACTTACCCAGGTGCAAAACCTGTTAAACAAAAACTCCATTTGGTTCATCCCAAGAAAATTGCAGCCATAAAGGCAGAAGTTGAGAAACTTTTAAAATATGGCTTTATCTACCCTGTCCCTTTGACAAAATGGGTCTCCAACCTTGTTGCGGTTGCCAAGAAACAGGGGACCATTCATGTCTGTGTTGATTATCAGGATCTCAATAAGGCTTGTCCAAAGGATAACTACCCTACACCCTTTATCGACCAGATCATTGATAATTGCGCTGGGAGCGTAATCGTTTCTTTCATGGATGGTTTCTCCTGGTATAACCAGATTGAAATTTTACCTGCTGATCAACATAAGACAACCTTTATCTGCCCATGGGGAACTTTCTCCTATCGGAAGCTACCTTTTGGTCTCAAAAATGTTGGTGCTACTTTCCAGTGGGCCATGTCATACGCTTTCCACAATATCAAGCATATTTCAGAACCTTACCTCGACAACTTACCTGCCCACTCATCCAATCGATTAGATCACATCGATCACTTATGGGCTATTTTTCTTCGATGTCGGTTTTATCGTATCCGCTTGAACCCACATAAGTGTATTTTTACTGTCAAATCCGGTCGAATCCTCAGTTTCGTTGTCTCTAAAGACAAGATTTGGGTGGATCCATTAAATATTAAGGCTATTTTGGCCTTACCCCCACCTACTAGTTTGACCCAACTCTAGAGTTTGCAAGGAAAAGAAAACTTCCTTCACCATTTCATTTGTAACTATGCTGAGATAACTAAAGGATTCATGCGATTATTATAGAAAAACACCCCTTTCATCTGGGATGACATCGCTCAACGATCATTTGATGTTGTCAAGCATGCCTTGACTCACGCACCTTTGTTGCACCCTCCAGAGTATACAAAGGAATACATACTTTACTTAGCCACCTCCACTTCAACTATTGCAATGGTATTAGTTCAGGAGGACCCCAACGGTGAGGAACATGTGATCTATTACTTGAGAAAGAGTCTATCTGGACCTGAACTCCAATATTCACATGTAGAAAAACTGGCTCTAGAATCCGTCATCGTTGTCCAGAGATTTGACCATTACATCCTACTACGCATCACCACTATGATTGAGGACTCAAACCCCATGTACCATGTCTTGACATGTCAAGTTCTCGGGGGAAAATACTCTAAATGGATTGTCATCCTTCAGGAATTTGATCTTGAATTTGTGAAGCCCAAATCCAAAAATTCCTTGGTGTTTGCGGAGCTTATCTGCGATCTCCCCCATGCTGATGAAGACATCGAACCTAGAAATTCTCTCCCTGAAAAAACTCTTTTCCTCATCAGCACCTCTGATCCTTGGTATGGAGACATCCTCCTTTATCTCCAAACCCAATGATTTCAGACTAACACTTCTCGTGAAGAGCGTCGACGAATTCGCCACCATTCTCGTCGTTATCTTATCGTCGACAACACCTTGTATCACCGTGGTATTGACACTATCCTTCAACGATGTCTGATTCATGCAGAGGCCGAACACGTTCTGAATGACTGTCACCTTGGAGCCTGTGGCAGTTACCTTTCTGGGATGGCCACAGCCCAAAAAATTCTACATGTTGGCTATTTTTGGCGCTCGATTTTTAAAGATTGTATTGAGGCAGTAAAAAAATGCCCACCCTTCCAAGTTTTTAACAACAAGGCATGCACCCACCCTACTACGTTGCACCCCATTATCACCATCGACCCCTTCACCAAGTGGGGTATCAATTTTATGCAATGTAAGCCTACCTCATTCGGGGGGCACAGTTATATAATCGTCGCCATGTTGAAATTACTAATACAACTGAGACGGGGGTGGGATGAATTAGTTGTCTTTGAGCTTAAACAATTTTAAGTCTATTAAAACATTCTTAATCTTTCTTCAAGTGATCATCTACTTTATACAGCATATGGACAGTAAAAGTAAAAATCATCAGTCACACACAAGGTATACATAGAGATAGATTTTCACGAGGAAACCCATAAAGGGAGAAAACCTCTTCTTCTTTAAAATGATAGGCAGTCTTTTAAGTTCTGTACATCATCTTTAATTGAGCACCAACTCAATGTGAGGTTGCTACCTCTGTTTTACAAGCTGCAACTTGTTTGAGAGCACCAACTCTCTGGTTTCTCTAGCACCCGCTAGAAGGAAGCACTAACTCCCTGGTTTCTCTAGAACCTACTAGAAGGAAGCACCAACTCCCTATATGTTCCAGCATCAACTAGATGCAAGAACCAACTTCCAGTTACATAGGCTCCAACCTGTATAATAGAGAACACTTGTTCTCCCTTGCACCACCCTGCCACCCTGGTTTCTCTGGCTGCAACCAGATGGAAGCTACAACTTCCTATGTTAAAGCTCCCACTTGAACCTTTGAGGACAACAGTCCTCCTGAGCACCTCCCAACCTCCCTAAAACATAAATGAACATAAAAACATTCAACTACACAGATACATCAATTCTTACCAATCTTTCTTTGTTCTGTACATCTAGTCATCTTCTAACTGTACTGCAATTCATTTCTTCCTCTTTCTGTTCAGCAGGTCTTCTCTGCATCAAATTGATTTGTCATTCTGCTCTGTGTTTCATCTCATACTACACATATTCTCAATCTCCTCCTGCTCATCCTCTCATTTTCCTTTTCTTACAATTTCATTCTTTTCTCATACAGAACAATCAACCTCACACATTCTGTCTCATCTTCTTTTATACACACCTACACGACGATTCAACTTCCCAACTCCTTAGGAAAAAGGATGAAAACTGTCTAAGCAACTGAAATGCCAACTGATTTGCAATAATGAGTCTGTTTTTCTAACAGATTTGCAACTGAGGAGTTAACTGTGCGAGAGAACAGTAACCTTCCGATCATATTCCAATTTATCTGCTCCGTTGGATGAACTTTATTGACATTGCCTTTAAATCAGGTTTTGGCATTTCGGCAATATTGTGTTGAGTGTCTCGACACTTCATTTCGCGATCTCTGAAGTTCCGATACATAAATTTTCTGCACTAGCTCCTTCCCCAATATGACTATGGTCATAACCAAGCGCCTATGCAAAAAGCGCTTTCGCGATATCGACAATCCTGATGTTCAAAGTTCTTGTCACTTCCAAATCCCGATCCACGAAACTCCATAAAGAAGTCGAATCAATGGTCGAGATCGCATATTGATTTGACGGTTCAGATTCAGTCGAGATTTCACACATCCTGATTTCGACACTCTTAACGTTTAGTGTTTTTGTCACTTCAAAGTCCCGATCCACGAAACTCCATAATGGAGTCATATCAACGGTCCAGATCACATCTTGATTCAACGGCTGCGATTAAGTCACAATTTTTCATATCGCAAAATCAACATTCTTATTGAATTGTTTCTTTAACATCTCCAACACGCGATCCTTGAAACCCCGACATGGACTGGAATCAAAGGTCCAAATTTGAGCTTGATTCAATGACTACGATTGAATCACAATTTCGCATATCGCGAAATCGACATTCTTGTTGCATTGTTTCTTTGACATCTCCAACACGCGATCCTCGAAACTCCGATAAGGACTGGAATCAACGGTCCAGATCAATCCTTGATTTGACGACTCAGATTACATCGTGATTTCACATATCGCGATATCGGGATTCTTGATGTTAATAATCTTTGACATGTCCAACTCTCGATCCCCGAAACTCAGACAAGGACTAAGATCAACGGTCTAGATTTGACCTTGATCTGACGGCTCATATTAAGTCGCGATTTTGCATATCATGATTACGCTCACTTCTCCTTGTACCTTAAAGGACGTGTAGGTTCTTCTTGATCCAACAATGGTCAGATCCTGCACTTGGATCTAATGCCTAAGATCTATCCTCCTCTTCAATGATGTCTTCTTTTCTACATTCAGATCTGACGACCCTCATTTTTTCAGAAATTTTGAATGGATCCAACGATCAGAAATGCTTCTCAAGTTTTACGGGCCTTCGATCATTCGATCAGCCTGAACTTATCTTCTGTTTGCCTGGTTGCATTGCCTTCGATCATTCGATCAACTTGAACTTATCTTTTGTTTCCCAGTCTGTTACAAACTTCCTGTACTCATGCCATCTTCATTGTTGTACTTGCCATCAATGACAAACATTCACTATCTGTTAAATATTTTCCATTCGCTATCTATTAAATATTTGTCATTCGCTGTCTGTTAAATATTTGCCAACACGCCGTCCACTTCTTTACCAAATGGGCTGAGGCTATGCCTACCTTTCTGAATGATGGTCGTACCACAACTCTTTTTGTTTTTAACCACATCATAACTCGTTTTGGTTTACCACGCGCTATTGTCACCGATCACGGTTCACACTTTAAGAACCAGATGATGAGTGAATTGCATGCCAAGCTAGGTTTTTGCCATGAAAACTCATCCCCATACTATCCACAGGCCAACGGACAAGTTGAAGCCACCAACAAGGTCCTCAAAACCATGATTCAATGCATTGTAGGGGAAAATAAGACATCCTGGCATCTACAAATTTTCTCCACTCTCTCGGCTTACCGTACTTCCGTAAAAACCACAACTGGGTTTACTCTTTTCTAGTTAGTGTATGGCATCGAAGTTGTTTTACCAATCGAGTGTGAGATTCCATCTCTGAAACTTAAAGTAGAACTCCTACCCCATACTCCTGCCGAAGAAGAACATTTCTTATATCTGACCAAACTAGACGAAACACGTTGTGATGTCGTTCTCGTTAATGAGGCACATCAGAAACGGATAAAAAATCAATACGACAAATCCGTCCATCCTCGGACTTTTGCAGAAGGAGACTTAGTCCTCGTCTATGACCAGGCTCATGACAAACTAGGGATAGGTAAGTTAGAACCTCTGTGGCATGGCCCTTACATTTTGAAACATGTTCTACACAGAGGCGCCTACAACTTAGTCGATTATGATGGAATTTCCCTAGGAGAGCCCCAGAACGGGCTTTACCTTAAAAAGTACTATGCCTAGATCACCTAGCATGTGTATGTTGTACATTATTGTATTTTAGTTTGGTGTGTCTGTTTCTTTCGCATGCTTGAGTCTTTACCTTTGCCACTCATAATTGTGCCTTGTGTTTTCTTGCGCAGATGACGTCTTCCTTTCCTATCTTTGTCGGGTTTGCAGATGGCACTAGTCGACACACCCGGAACATTGCTTCGGCAACATGGGTCATTTACCAATTTGATGAGGTGGTGAGTTCAAGAGGTATTTACTTAGGACCAACGACTAATAACATGGAAGAATATCATGTTGTCATTGGAATTTCGACCCAAGCCTCCTCCCTAGGTATCTCTCGTATCATTGTTAACCTAGACTCCCAACTCGTGGTCTATCAACTCAATCATATCTACGCTATTTGTAATCCTATCCTACTACATCTCCACCTACAAGTTCGTCGTCTTGAATGAATGTTTGATTACATCGAATACAAACATATTCCAAGAGAACTCAACAATGTTTCGGATTCGTTAGCTAATTACATCATGGATTGGTATCTCGCCCATAGATAAGGTTTCATGAAAGAAAACAAATTATACATCATATGTAAATTAAAACACATCACATTAAAGACATCATCATTTACAAATCTTTTGGCACTATAAAAACTCGGAACTGTATATATATACATAGTGTGACTGAAAATGTTTTGATTACATCAAAAAAAGTATTTGGAAGAGCAAAATTTTGGATTTTTACACCCATAAAACATCGTCTGACAAGCCATACAAAATAAACAATCACCAGAGAGACTCTAATCTCTCTGCACTGCATTATGCTGAGAGTAACATATCACTGCGCGCACTACTCGTCTCAGTAGAGAATTAACATTCTCTGGCACACCCACAGTGTGTCTCTGTAGATGTAAAGGCACTTCTCTCCTCCGTAGAGGAGGAATTCCCATCATAAGGCCTTGAAGGTTTCTTTCAACCTCTCGGAGACCTATCACTGGTGCCCCTGGATATACTACAACTTGAGCACCCCTGCGACGTCCTGGTATTGGTATCTCAGTCGGACGCACTTCTCCCTTGTCTGCATGTTGAAAACAATACATCCATTAAAAACTCTTCTACGTACCCAAAAAAATATACATACGTTAAAAACTTAAAACAAAAAACACTAGACAAGGTGTTTCTTAGTCTCTCACCCAACGCATCCCAATCTTCCCCTGCTGGTAGAATCAAATCCATGCTCCCGTGAAATTCCACCTCGGCATATGGAAAGTCTTCTATCCAAATATATTGGCGTCTCAGCCAAGCGAAGAAGTCACCAGTGAAACAAAACTCTGACTCTGCCACTAGTCTCAGAGACAGACTAGTCCACCGTTTCATCCGTGGTTCTCCCACTGGTCGTACCGCCAATGAAATCTAAGGCTGCATCTAGGGTATGCACTCTAATAAGAATGAGACCAAGAAAGAACCATATCCGAACTACTTCTGCCCCATCCTACATCTTGAAACCTAGTCCTTCATGTTCCGAAGAAACCCTGCACTCCAGTTAAACAGTGTTAGCTCCAAACACTATATGCCATAAGCTACCTATGATCTTGACGCCAGAAGCGTGCTAGTGCTTCCTGTCACACTCGTGATGGAGAAAAAATAGACCGAAGGGGTAACTCTCTAATATCCTTGATGGGGATTCTACCCCCCACCAGTCTTGCTCTTGGGACACAATGACGTGTCAGGTACACACCCACTTGCTCAGGAAGTGCCCTCTGTTCGAAAAAAGATATAGGAGCCCCTCATTTCGAGAGGCTAGTCAAGAAATAAACATCTTCCAACTCGATGGTGAGAATCTATGTTCCGATCTGAAACCCCTGCTCTGCAACATCCCGCAAGTTGATTATGTGTTCAAGCAGAAGGATCTCTTTCTTCATCTTTTTTAGCTTGAAGAATTTCAGAAGGCCACAAGCTCTCAACGCGGCTTGCATACGAGGACTCCGCAAAGCAGCCAAATCATCAAGCTCATGCTCCCGTTCCTTCCACTCAATCATGGTTGTTTGCCGAAATCATCTACAAACAAAAAAAAAAAAGAATTTCATTATTCATTTTTTTGGAAATTTCTTAAGCAATTTAAAAACTTGAAATCTATTGCCCATATTGTTCAAAAAGGACCACACCTTCCCTTTTATTACTCAATAATCCATACGCAACAATAAAGCGTTTTAAATTAAAATGATTTTCATAATGGCTGCATGGGCATATTTTTGAGTTTCTTATGGATTCTTTAACAAAAACGACCTATCTACTTAAGCATTAATGCATTGGCATCTATGCTACCACCCTCTAAAAGAGTTTTTGTAAACGAATGTCTTTTGCCCATTGTTTTCAATAGAGGTCGATTTGATCTTTGTTGGGATGACCTAGGGATTTGTTTTCTTATTTAAATATTGCTGTGAAAACAAACTTGGAACCATGTAATTGAAATAAGGGGAGATGAATATCTACCTGGTCCAAACGACGAGAGAAACAGTCAACCGTAGCTCCGGTATCAAGAAAAACAAAATCCACATCCAAAATAAGAATCTCCACTGCTACAAATCCTTATGCAAAATGAAATGGTAAATGGAGATTTTTCTTGTATTACTATTTAAAAATTTCATTTTTTATAAGGTATAGTTATTTGTGGGTTTCTTTGACAATATAATGGCTTCACTAAACCTCTGGATTGCAGTTTTGACACTACAGGTTTCAAAGTAGTTTTGATCGATTGTTTACCTTGTCACATCCACGAGCATAGTCTTAGTTCGTTCTCAAGCTCGAGAATATAAGAACGCACTGGGTTGACTTTTATCTCTTTTTCAAACCCATATGGACACACGAAAAAGGAACACCCTAGAGTCACCTTTAAACTCTTTTCAGACTTTCTAAACATGAAAATATTGTCGAGTGATCTTGCTTCCTTTCACACTCGTTAAAAGGTTCGAAAGGGCGTCTTTAGAGCGGTAGTTTATCTCTTTTTGGGCCTCGTGAGACTAACTGTATGAAAAAGGAACTGAGAGAGTTCTCTTTTAAGTTTTTTTCCAAAATCTATAATCATGAAAAACCTTCAAGTTTTCTATCTTTGGACTCGCTAAAACAAACATCAACAGGCCCATACGAGACCGAACCCTTACCTCTTCCAGTTCGTTAAACAAAGGAAGAGGAACTTACCGAAGGTGAGTTATATCGATCATGTCTTACCCTCCTTGAGCTCGCTAAATTAAAAAGAGGTACTCATCTATCTGGCTGGGGGAAAATTTGAAAGAAGCAAGCCAAGCAGTCTCCTGAGAACATTACCAAGTAATTCTTAGAGTCGCCCTTGAACATGGCACTTTGTCTTTTGCATGAATTATAATCTGATGAACCTCTGCACTGAGCCAATCCTTTGAGTTTCTTTCACTCCTTTGGGTCACCTGACGTAGGTCACAACATCCAATGCATCATCAAGTTTTGGTCTGTGTCATGTTTTTGTTGTTGTGCCTCAGTGTTCAAGGGAAGTATTCACCTTGAGAGTCAGCCACCACAAATCTCTTGTCTCAATACCCGTGTTATTCCATGTTCATTTGATCTACCAATTACATCTCTATGTCTGTTTCATGTCATTGATGGTGGATACATCAAGGCCCTTCTTCGATGAGCCTATTCCTGTCGAATTCAACACATTATCTAGGAATTAGACTTAGAAACTAGTTAGTACTTTGGGACCTGCATGCCTCAATGGCAGGCCTCCTCACCTCCGACAACAGGTTTACTTCATTAACCTCTGAAAAAATGATTCCACGGATGTTTGAATTCATCTCATCCATTCACATTCGTTGGAATGTACTAGGATACCTTGGGAATCATTGACATTAATGGTGATCTCCCTTGCGCTTGTTAACCGTCTACATCATTGACTGGTAATCAAGTGGTTTCTTCCATGTTCGACATTAGGACATCTATTCACATGGTTAGATTCGTACTACATCAGGATCAGTAAGAAGACCTAGGGTTGAGTGATCACTTTGATATGTACTTTGCCCAGGTTACGAAGGAGTTTCTCTTGAACAATGACACATATAATGTTACATAGATCCACTTTGTATTGGTCATGGCTATGTCTTGTCATCTCGTATATCCACTGTGTATTCTTCATGGCTACGATCAGTTCAGGTCATCAGAGTATAGATCCACACTGTATCCTTAGTGTCTATACCTTTTGTCAATACAATTATGGATCCGCAGTGTATTTTATGGCAACCATATCTTGCAAGTCTTGATCACCCAAGCATAGGTATGCCTGCCTTGGGTTTGAAACATGTCATAATATTTGTTGGATGTTTGTGTGCAGCTTCTATCAGGTTCTCCACGTCTATACCCTTTCTTGAAGGTATACAAATCATTTTAGTTATCAGTTCTCATCTTCTAACTTCGTACTTTGGGGGGTAATCTGTTACACATCAACATTACTCACTTTGATAAGTGTCGCAAGTGTCGCATGCTACTCACAAGTGTCGCAAGTGTCAAGCAAAGTATACTTCCATGATGCCTATGTCATACTGATAATGACATTAAGAAGAAACTTAAAATACCTCAAACACTTGATTTGAAGGAAGAGGAATGGTTGACTAAAGTTAAGTACCTCTTGCCACCTGAAAGAATCACTGAATCTAGGGTTTTATAAGAGAGAGCTCCCCTATATCTCTCTTAGGAGTGCTAGCACTCCCCTCTAAACTGCTAGGGAGCGTTATAGCACTGAACAACCTTGTAAGAGGAGCGCTATTGATTTTAATAGCGTTGGCGCCCCCCTAAAGCCTGCTAGGGAGCACTATAGCGCTCTGATGGCCCTTTTGAGGGAGCGCTACCTATTCTAGGTAGGAGTTGGTCTGTTGAGGAGAATAAGGAGAAGATCTTTCAATATCGGAAGGCAGTTGAATTCAAAATCCTGGTTCAGCCATGATTTTAGGGAATATCCCTAACTCAAGGAGGAAAATCCTCAACTTACCCTAAAGATACCTCAAGAGGTTAGGCCTCTCTAAACCTATATAAATAGGATCTATCATGGTAGAAAGGAGGAAAAATTAGAAGCATGAAACCTATGATCTCATAAGAAACACACAGTGAACTGGAGGAGAGTAATTAGTGAAGTTGATGTCATCCGGATCGTGGATCTTTTGAGAAAGGGTTAGACAAAGGGGATTTGACGAAGCTGTTGCACTCACATCTATGGTTGTAAGTTACTTCCGTCATTGTTCTCATTAATATGACATGCTTGGCCTGTTTCTTTCTAGTTTGTGTTTAATCTCACATGAACTTGTCTTTGATAGATAGGTCTATTTCAAGCTAATATCAGTAGAGTAGGAAGTGGTTGTACTCTTGTTTTTCTACAGGGCTTATTGAGGAGCGAAAGATCGGAGCTCAACTCAGAGCGGGCAGGGACAAACATCGATAAAAGGTACTTCTTTTCTCCTTCCTCCTCATACATCAGTTTATATAGATCTAAAAGGAAGTCAGTGTCCATGATAATCATCTTCTTTCTTAAGAGTTAAGAGTCTATCTCTCAAGAGGAGATCTACCTATCCGCAGGGAGATTTTCCTTCAAAAATCTAGAGTAACATCTGAGGAAGAAGCTATTTTCAAAGCCCAACAATTGGACCTCATATATGATCAATCTAAGATGTTGTATGAAATTCTTCTTGATGCACTGCAGTCGAACTATGACCATAGACAAAATCTTGGGCTTCAAGCCGATGGTATCATAAGATCTGCAAATTCTAAATCTATAGATTTGGTGACGAACCAGTTGAAATATTTGTTTCTAAGCCATATTGTAGTAGGATAAGCTTTGGCTTCATCCTTCACTCCCACTCAGTCGGTGGATGTGAATTCTATATAATCGTCGACTAACCCAAATGGTAACCAGAAACCAAGAGGGAATAGAAGGGAAGGATGAGGTAATAATAATAAGGGTGGAAAAAATAATAACAAATCCAAGGATGACACTAACAATGATAGATTGAATACTAATGATAGTGAGGGAAAGAAAGAAAAATGGAAGGTTAAGTTTCCTTATAAACTTTGTAAATATGATCACCTTAACCACCTATTCCCAAAAATAGAGGAAGCCTCAAGGCTCTTATCACAACCACTCGATGTGTTGACAAATCCATTTCTACATAATCAACACATGGCCTCAAGGACCTCCAACATTGGAAATGTGTCGAGAAGGAGACAAAACCCCTCGGCACATGAATGTGGCCATCTTTGTGTTAATATGGTCAATTATCAGATTGATGTAGCCACTTGATCTTGTGATTACATTTCTTCTCATACTGTTGTAGGTACAGAGTCTCCTCCTCCTCCGGAAACACTCTTTCAGATCGAAAAGGTGGAACCTCCACCTCGTATTCCGAATGGAGTACTAAGGATATCTTCCCACAATCCTAATGCCATAGTTTCCCAGAAGTATTCTATTGCCAAAGATCTGGGTCACACCCCTTGTACGATGTCAGATTTGGAAGTTCTATAGACATGTCCTTCATAGAGGAATGCCTTCTTATATGCATTAGGATCTATAGACCCGTATGGCTCAAAGGTTATTAAGTTTGACATCGTGGATGTTAGGCCTCACTTAACTTACCATGTGGCCTTTTAAATCCATGTGAAATACACAAAAATTACCATCAAACATACTGTAATTGATGAAGGTGTTGTGATGTGTGTGATGTTCCTAACCTGTTGGAAAGATATTGGCTCTCTGACTCTATCCCAATCTATGACTACGTTGATTGATTTTGACGGGTGTTCTTTTTGAACCTACATAATTCTTCCCTCTTTTCCGGTCCAGTTAGGTGGGGAGACAATGGAGTTTGATGTCGAGGTGGTTGATGCACCCCTCGACTATAATTTAATACTAGGGTGTAATTGGACTTATTCCATGACATCGGTCATGTCGTCCATTTTTTTCACTTTATGTTTTTCTCATGAAGGTAAAATAGTGATGATTGATCAATTGTCCTTTGTGCATGCCAATCCTAATGCATCAGTTGATCCTCCGGTCCCTGTGACTGACAATTCTTAGCAGGAAAATGAGGATGTTAGTGTTGGAATGTATTCCTCTCTCATGGGTAGCTTGATTTCGTGACACCAATTCAACACATTCATGCCATTTCTAGTGAGTCTCTATCATCAACGAGGTTTGTTCCTTTCCGTACTTTGGATTTCAACGACCCTTGGTGTAACATCTCTAACCACCTAGGTCAGGCTATGTTTCTCAAGATAATGCTCTGATACCAATTTGTAACATCCCTAGCCACCCAGGATGGTCCATGCTACTCAAGATAACAATCTGATTCAAATTTATAACATCCCCTTCCACCTAGGCCGAGCTATGCTACTCAAGATAACGCTCTGATACCAATATTCTAACATCCCCGACCTCCAACAAGATGAAACGACATTACCACATACCCACATGGTTTAAATATTTGTTATAGGTAACTAAAATTATCCATGCCTAGACATAGACCTGTTGGTCAATGGTAGACAAAGCTCTTTGTGTAATAAATCACATATAAACTTAACATCAATAAATAGAGATAACATGAAAACATGCATGCAATGGAACACATGATATTATTACAAGAATCACATATATGCACTAAAATACATCATTTAACCATTAAGCAGATATATGATACTTATCTCTTAATTGGAGTATACCAAATACGTGCAGACCTTCCATGAACCTCCCAGCCTTAGACCATGTTGCTCATCACTCTCAACTATGGGTCACCCCCGATCTAGGACTAAACTCCATCGGACAAGTGATTCCTAGGCTAGGTAGGGATAACAGAAGGTTGCATAGTACAATAGGAAGGATTTTCTCCAAGGATCCAATTACACCCACAACTCATAGAATCTCATTCCCCACATTCCTGCCCCACCCCAAGAGTGTACACCTTCACTGTCACACAGTCCATCGATTGCTACACCTCCCTTTTTAGGGCTTCATAAATAGGTCAGATTAGGAATTCTCAGAGCTTTGTAGCTGCTACTGGACTCCCTCTAGGAGAACTCACTTCCTCAACACACTCTCTCACCTGGAGAGAGTTTCTCATAGACCTGACAACCTGCTTCTTCTATCCATGGGCCTAACAACCTGCTTCTTCACTCTCACTCCTCAACACACAGACATGGTGATGGAAACAACAAAAATTGGACGTGGGGAATGACATTGAAAGGAAAATACATATACAAACCCTAGGGTACATGTACAATGAGGGTATCAATTCGGCTTGCTGCAGAGGTTCACGGTGTTTCAGGAATTCCAAAATGGTGTCTCAGGGTTAGTGTGTGCTTACTAGGTGTGTTGGTCAATCAAGGTAATAGATGGCCAGCATGGTCAAAATGGTGAGAATCGTCAAAATGGTGAGAATGGTGAGAATTCCCCCCCATAAATCTGCATGTGTTATGGATGACAATTGGCTCTCCAGGAACACGGTCCCCCCACTTGGAACTCGTTCCTCTCCATAAAGGAACTTAGGATAAATTAATATTGTCTTTATAGTTTTTAAAATAATAATATATTATTCTATTAGGATCTTAAGCTTATCCCTTTTTCTTCAATCTCTTAGCCTCATCCCTTTCCAAACCTAGTGGAGTTCAGTCCCCCATAGTCTTTCTTCATGGTCGATCTACACCCAACAATGTCGTTATATTAATGATATGAATATTTACATGTACAAAACAATATTCTCACCTTTAACATCTAGTCTCTTATCCAAATCAACACATAATCCTAACATCTTATAAATACTTGGCTCACCATCCTACAAAATGTTTTACATCCATAATTACAAGCGAGGCTCGGACTTGGTATATTACAATCCCCTCCCCTTATTTTTTCACTGTCCTTAGTGCAACTCATTTACACAATATCAACAAGATTTTCAAAATATTCAAAAAGATGCGGGCATTCTACCCGCATAGCATCTTTGTGCTCCCATGTTGCGTCCTCAGGACCGTACCAATCGACTGGACCTTTACAAGCCTTATGGCTCAATTCTAGATCTGCTTTCTTTTCTAGTCCAGTATGCACACCAGATTCACTTGTAAAGTGCCTTCTTGTTCCACTTGAATCACATTCCAATGAATCACATGATTAGCATAAGGTATATATTTCTTGAGAAATGAGACATGAAATACATTATGAATAGTCAATCATGAAGGCAATGAAAGCATATAAGATACTATTCCAATCCTTTCTAGAATTTCAAATGGTCCACAATATCTGGCTGCTAACTTGGAACAGTTTCCCAGCTTCAAGGAAATTTTGTTGGCTTTCACCTTCAAGAAAACATGATCACCCACTTTAAACTCCCCGTGGGTTCTGCCTTTGTCAAAATATATTTTCTTCTTGTCTTGGGTATCCTTCAAATTCTTCTTAATCTTTAACAATTGCTCTTCCATTTCCCTGAGCAACTCTAGCCCAATTATTTCTCTATCAGTTGGGTTGTCCCAGCTTATTGGTGTGTTTCACTTTCTGCCATAAAGTGCCTCAACTGGGCTCATCCTCAGTGATTCTTGGTATCCATTGTTGTAAGCAAACTCTACCAAGTGTAGGTAGTCTTCCCATCTGGATGGTTTTCCCATCACATACATTCTTAACATATCTTATATCACTTGATTTACTCTTTATGTTTGTCCATCCGACTTAGGATGATAAGTTGTGCTGAAGTTCAGGTTCATTCTGAACCCCTTGAATAATCCTCTCCAAAACTTTGAGGTAAATTTTGGGTCTCTGTCAGACACAATTGTATTGGGAAGATTGTGTAATAATTTTATTTCCCTCATAAATATCAACAACATTATATGTCATGTGAGTAGTCTTCAATGGAATAAAATGGTTAGCCTTCGTAATCTTATCCATCGCCACCATGATGGAATCATGTTGCTTGTTTGTTCTAGGTAATCCTATAAAATGGGCAGCCTTCGTAATCTTATCCACCACCACCATGATGGAATCATGTTGCTTGTTTGTTCTGGGTAATCCTATGATGAAATCCATTTTCACCACTTCCCACTTCCACTCATGGATAGGTAATGGTTGTAGCAACCTAATTGGGTGTGTATGCTCAGCTTTGACCCTTTGAAACTCCATACATCTGGCAATGTATTCCACAATTTATTTCTTCATGCCTAACCAGTAGTAATGGATCTTGATTTCTGCCACTGTTTTTTGATACCCAGGGTGCCCAACATAAGGCACATTATGCATCTCTTTCAAGATCATACTCCTCAATTCGTGAGAATTGGGTACATAAATTTTGTTCTTGTACATGATTATTCCCTCAACTTCCAATCTATAGTCTTCTATTTTATGTAGCATCTTACCTTGTTGTAACTTTGTTACCATTTCCATGTACTGTGTATCTTCTTTTGCAGCCTCCAAAATTATGTCTCTAAGATCGGTTTGATACATGTTGATGGTTGTAGCATGTAGTTCATGCAATCTCCTGCTAAGTGCATCAACCACTTTGTTCTCCTTTCCTTTGATGTTCTTGATACCAAATTCATACTCATAGAAGAATCCCAACCATATTCTCTGCCTAGAATTTAAAGTAGGTTGATCAAACAAATATTTCAGACCATTATGGTCTTTTCTCAGCTCAAACCTCTTTCCCATGAGGTAGTTTCTCCATTTATTTAAAGTGTGTACTATTTCTACCAGATCCAAATCATGAGTGGCATAGAGACTTTCATTCTCTTTCAATTTCCTAGATTCAAAACATATCACAAACACATTATGGATGAGAAATCCACCCAGTCCTTCTTTGCATGTGTTTGTACAAACCACAAATCCTTCATCCAAATCTGCAATCTTCATAATTGGAGCATTGGTTAACAACTACTTCAATTGATGGAAGCTCTTTTCACATTCTTCTATCCATTGAAAGTTTCCCCCCTTTCCTTGCAAGGAAGTGATTGGGTGAGAAATCCTCGAAAATCCTGCAATGAATCTCCTATAGTAGCCAACTAGACCCATGAAGGACATGACTTCTGTCACATTCTTAGGTGTTTCCCACCCTTTAATGACTTCAATATTTTCAGGGTCTACTTCTATTCCCTCTTTATATATTATATGTCCCAAATAGTGGATTCGATTTTGGAAAAATGAGCACTTGCTCAATTTAGCATACAATTTGTGCTCTCTTAGCACTTGTAACACCATCCTCAAGTGTCGTTTGTGCTCTTATTCTATCTTGGAATATACAAGTATGCCATCCAAAAATACAATGAAAAACTTGTCTAAATATTCTCGTAAAACACCATTCATTAAGCACATGAAAACAATTGGTGCATTTGATAACCCAAATGGCATCACTGTGAACTCATAATGACCATAACTTGTCCTGAAGGAGGTCTTGTTGATGTATTCATATTTAAGCCTTACCTGATGGTATCCTGAACTGAGGTCTATCTTTGAAAACATCCTTAAATCCTTCAACTGATTGAATATATCGTCAATCCTTGGTAGAAGATACTTGTTCTTTATAGTTAATTTTTTTAATTGCCTGAAATCAATGCACAATTTCAGGCTCCCATATTTCTTCTTCAGAAATAACATTGGGGCACCCCAAGGTGGCACACTTGGGCATATGTACCCCTTCTTTAAAATTTCTTCAAGCTGCATTTGCAATTATTTCAGTTTTGGCGTCCTCATCCGGTAGGGAGTCTTTGATACTAAAGCTACCCTATGCATCAAATTTATAGAGAAATCGATATCTGTCTTTGGAGGTGGCCCTGGTATCTACTTGAACACATCTTCAAAATATTTCAGGACTGCATGAACCTCCAATTTTGGCACCTTATCCTTAGGTGCTTCATCCATATGGACTACAAATATTTGGCATCCCTTCTTGTAACACTTCTTTAGATGCATTATTGAGATTTCCCAAACAATAACTTCCCTAGGAATTCCTTGGACTACTCTCTTATTTCCTTCCTCATCCAAGCAAGTGAATGCCTTGTTATGACAGTCTAATATGGCATGGTATTGGTCCAACCAATCCATACCAATTAAGAAATCATATGATCATGTTGATCACTCAACACACCATAAAATTCTATGTCCAATTTTACTTTTTGGGTACCACTTGATCTCTTTGCATTGTCTGATTCATCTTCATTTTGGAAATTGTTGCATTTTCTTACCATTTTTGAGTTTCGTTAAGTCTTTGAAGTTTTTTCTTGAAACTATGAAAATCCTCGACTTAAAAGATTTAACATTTAAATTAGAGAATTGACAGTCAAAAATTTCCCTGACATGCTTAAGGAATTCAACATCGAAAAGGATTACGTATGAAAGAAAATGCTAGAGAGAATTGAAGTTGTCGAGTCCCAATCTTCATTGATGTCAGAAAACACGAGATTTATTTTGCTACAAGCATCACCGAGAATATTGTTGATGATCAATCCCTTCGGCATCGATGAACGACTAAAAGAGTAAGTGCTCATGAAGAATGAAATGATATCACCAAACGCTGACTTCCAAAACATTTTTGGCATCGGGGATTTTCGAGTATGATAACCCACAAAGGAACTACACGATGGAACTATCTCAGAGAGAATATCCTCGATAACTTCTGGAATCAATGATTTTTTAGAAGGATAGTCCGTGGAGAACGAGATAAGTCAACCCCCCGATTGTCGACCCCGATACCTTTTGGCCTCGACAATCCCAGATTATTTTAATGCACATCTTCTATTGAAAGACATGACTCTGACTGAGATATACAGTCAAACCACCTATCCTATGTTTCCATTTGTCGTTGCCCAAGTGATCAAACATACGATCTAGTTTTCCTTGGAGTTGTTACTAGCTCCTGAGAACCACATCGCACCCTGAGCCAGTTTTACCACGTCAGGAAGATACCGTCGGAAACATGCATAAGGATATCTCCGATTCCCGATATTCTCACTAAGAAAATGATGCGATGGGACATTTTATATCTAAGATATGCTAGATACAATGCATTTAAAGGGTTAATTAATTCTATAATCTTGCATTAGTTACTAATTCATGCATGAATCAAAAGGACCATTTGAACATGACGATACAATGAATCTCCCTCCGCGCTTCTGCCGTCAACCCATGTAGAATTTATTTGCAAAGATTCGACGATAGATTTTTTTGAATTTCACCCATTACTCATATTAAATGGCTGATATGACTAGTAGGATCTCTCCCGTTATATTCTTTTGAGTCATTGTAAACAAGGTTATTATGTGCCCGAAGGAGTTTGAAACATCCAAAGGAGGAAGATGAACAATTCGAGATATTGCAGGAATCACGTAAGTATCAAACAACCAGGTTAGAAATCTTTACAGGTATGTACCATTCTAAATTATTCACGTGTACACCTTATACGTACATTTTTTCCAGGGGTTCTATATGCGGTATCTAAATGATTTTAATTTCAGTTGTAGGAAAAATGCCTTCGAGTGTTGAGAAATAATGAATCGGGAACCTCGTCGGAATATTCAAGAAAAAAAGTCAAGTTCGAAAGGAGCTGAGTCAAAAAATTAGCAAAAGCAGTAAGGACATCAGACTCCCCGAGTTCAACACCCCCGACAACTTTGTCGACTTGTGCGATATAGTCTAATCTTATACCAAGAAATATTTATTATGGGTTGAAGAGGTAGTGAAGGTGACCGACACATCGCTAGGAAAAGTGAAACGATTTATGTAACATCCAATTAAAGCTCGGACTATGCTACAACAGTTGAATACCATTCTGGTGAAGTACCGGGCGCATGCGGTGGAGATTAGAGGAGTTTACGTGGCTCCAATGGAACAACAAAGATTTTCGTGGGCCCAAACCTATGAAGAGTTGTTTATCAGTTGGTCGGACTATGAGAGAAGTCACCCTTTCAAAGGGATATATTAAGATGAATGTTAAAGAAACTTTTAGAAGAGGAAGCCACGTGGAATTTTTTTTTTTGTTTAAACTACACCTAGCCATTATTTTTAATTTTACATTATAAATAATAGCATCGACCAATTAGTTATAGGTCGATGGTTGTTGCAATAACTCTTTCTTTCTAGTTTTTAAGAATTATTTTGAAGATTCCTTTAATTGATAAGTCCTTCTGGACCGTAGACAAGTTATTTTCATGAATTGCATGTGATTGGACATGGAGAAGAACTCCTTCCTATCTTGTTTCATGAATGATGTTGTAATGAGTAAGAGCTATTTAATCTATTGTCAAGTTATCTGGTGCAATATTTATTTTTTCTTTACCTTAATGATGAATCTGAATTATGATGTTATTATGTGATGGATGATTAAGTAGGTGAATTGTTTTTCTTGCCATTGTCTTATCACATATGTGTTTTCTTTCTGGTAGTTAGTTTCTTAGGTAGTAATTGGATGCTCACATGGTTAATGTATTAGTACTAGGCCTATGGTATAAAATTGTCATATGCATTCTTGAGAAGAGGGTTATCCCAAGTTAATCCTCTTCCCAAGTAGTTAGAACTTATTCTTGTTTTGTTTCCAAGTTGGTTTATATTGGTTTACATCTCATATCGGTCCCAGCGAAGAGAAAAATACAAAAAAGATACTTTGAACTGAAGGAAGAGCCTTCACAATAAAACATAAAGTCCATCGATAAATTTGTCGGATCACAAGATATGGAGAACCATTCCACTATTAAACGTTGCAGAGTCTAATTGGGCCTCGGTGGTGAGTTTGGTTCTTACTATTGAATCAAGGGATTTAGGACCCATCAACAGAACTGGCACTAGAAGGAGGGCCTAAGAATGAATGGTTGGATATATATTTTACATAATATTTCAAACAACCTATAGATTCAAAAGAACCCACATGCATGGCTAGTCGTTCCCAAGACAACCCACATGTGCTGAGTACTCCTGAAATGATTAACTCACTCTAGCTCTGATACTTCCTCGAAGAAAAAATATAATTATACCAATGGTCAATACTCTCGATGAAGTTTTCATGCACACGGTAGAAGATTTAATAGACTTTGCAATCACCGAAATCCAAGATCGTCTTGATCTAATACCCAAAACGCCATCCGACAACGTCTTTGAACCAGACGATTTTTAGGAAGAGGAGGAGTTTAAATCAAAGTCTGAAGATATGGAAGGAAAAAATGACCATAATGAAGAAATGGGAAACCCACCTCTGAAAAATCAACCCTGGTTGTCTAGAGATGCTTTGGCCCTCCTGGGACCAGTCCATAACCTTCCCCGACATCCAGAGAAGCTACTTCCTAAATTTGACCCCGAGACTTCAAGATTGTCTAAAGATCATATCAAGAAGTTCATAATAGCGATCAAACTTATGAATCTCCAACATGAAGACATAATATGAATAATTTTCCCCTATACGTTTGAAAATATAGCTTCGACATGGTATTTTAATCTGCTGATAGGATCTATCACTAGCTGGATGAAGGTCCAGAAATATTTTCTAGATAAATTTGCAGAGAGACTACTATGGGAGCTTTGATGGCTGAGTTATTCGTCACCACCATGAGTTCGAAAGAGAAGGTTAAATATTTCAATAAAAAATTCACGACCCTCTTAAACAAATTCCATCCCGAAGCCAAAACAACTCAGGAGTTGCAAATTGAATTTTACACTAACATTCTCCCAACCTTTATTTCCATGTTCATAAAGAGAGCTGCCAAACGGACCTTGGATGAGAATTTTGAAGAAGATAAAATGATAGAATTCCATATGAAAGGGAGTAAAGAAGGCCAAGTCTCTTTAGTTAAGAAACAAGTTCAACCTCCTACCAGGAGAGGACTCCTCCTAACTAGACCACTAGGGAAACAAGAAGAACAGACTCCCGACAAGGGTGATGGAGACATAGAAGATCTACAACGCATGGTAAATAAATTATCAAACGAGATCATAGACATGAAGAGAAATGCATGTGAAGGAAACCAAGGCCAAAGGTCCTATAAGCCTTTCTTTAAAAGGAACCTACCGTTCAAAGCCATCGAACCTCCCCTAGATAACTTAAATATCGATCTAGGGAATGTCGTATCTAATTCTTTCTGTACTTATCACCAGGAAAACCACTCTGAAAGAGACTGCCCGCAATAGGTGCATGCCATGAATTTGATGGCCAACCAGTTTTTAGACGAGGTTTCCCTAACCAAACAACCAAGCAGTTCAATTATGAATGTTGCTAACTAGGAAGAGATTGACCCACCAGAATATAAATCCATGCTGATAGGGGATCCTGGCCTAATTATGCCTTCCGATGACCTATTTCACATTCAAGAACCACCCGCAGAGATATCGGTTGTGAAAACTAGAAGTAAAGGTCCTCCTATCTCAAAGGATTCTACTACCACTCAAACTTTAGGGGAAAGGTCAACTCACGAACACCCGAAAGAAACTTTTGCTCCCCGTAAGCACCATATTAGCATACATACGCGTGAATCTCCCAAATTGGAGTACAACGTAGTTGAATATTAGAAGAAGTTGAAGGCTAATATATTGGTTATGGACATATGAAGAATCCCTCAACAAAAATATTTCCTGCTACAAGCGTTGAAATCAGTAGAAAACCCTACAACAAGCAATGAGAAGCAAAGAAATCTAACTTCCACAGATCTAGTAAATAAACCAACTGTGAATACCTGCTCAGAAGATAGGAAGGGAAAACCTTTAGTTCCACCATTCCTCTTAACATTTGAATTCTTCAACAGGAACCTCCATAATTGTTTGGTAGATTTGGGAGCATCTTCCAACGTTATTCCCTTGTCTATTTGCAAAAAATTAAATGTTGTTCCTCTCAAGAGAGATAAACATGTGATACAACTAGACAAAACCTAGGTTAGAGTCATGGGGGAACTTAGAGATGTAATGATCAGGATAGTGACACATTCTAAGTTTGTGCAAGTGATCTACATCATTGTAGTAGATATCCCAGAGGCCTATGGGTTATTACTAAGTTGAGATTGGTTTGAGAAGTTAAATGGGTACTTTAGTAAAGACTGGTCACACCTTTGTCTACCACTAAAGGGATACAATAATATGATCATAATTATACATTGTAATTCCCCGCACCTAAAGAATTATCAGCATGAAGCACATAGGTTAATAGAGCATTTTGAAGATTTCAATATCACCGTTATACCCAGAGAAAAGAACATTCTTGTTGATTCCCTGACCACAACTGCTTCAAAGATGTCACCTCTAGAATATTATGAAGCCTCTCAATTCACTGTGGAACTACTCTACAAACCATCGGTGCCTAACAACATTTCTAATTGGAAAGTCTTTGAAGGAGATGAATGAATCATAAATTTCCTCACTAACCAAGACAATTTCAAATATTTTGTTGAAATAATGTAACTGCGAAGAGCATTCTTATTATTTTGTTATTGGATTAAATCCCCATTGTGGATTAATCATGTCATTATTATTATTTTTATTATTAGGTTAATCCCCATTGAGTATTAACTAAGTCGGTAATTGTATA
>ML780033.1:1730653-1741354 GCA_009831015.1 Picea engelmannii | reverse complement strand
GGTTTTCTTCCCCTAGAGGGTTTCCCAGGATAAATGCTGTGTCTATTGTGGATGTGTATTTCTCAGTGATCTTGTGGTTATTATGCTCTTGTCTTTATGAAATGCAAAGAACTATAATATCAGCATAAAACATTAACATATTTTTCCATCGACGATGAAGTATTCCAGGAGCAATCAACAAAAACTGATCCTCAGATAGGTAAACCTATTGATAGCTCGAAATCTCACACCATCCTAAAAGGGATAGATAATTTGGAAAATCTATTTGGCCTGAAAGAATGATTTAGGGGGCCTAAAAATGCAAAGACCGGTAGCTCCTGTCCCCTGCATGAAACTATAAATATCGGAACCCTGGAAAACCCAAATAATGTGAATCTAGGAAAGACTATATCTAAAGAGGAAAGAAAGTCTTATCTCAAACTATTCAGACAATATCAAGATGTCTTTGCATGGTCCTACCGAGATCTGAAAACTTATGACACACGTATCATTCAACACACTATACCGTTAAAACCTGAGGTGAAACCCTTCCAACAGAAGCTCTGAAAGTATCACCCATCCCTGGAACCTCTCATGTATCAGGAATTAAAGAAACTTTTAGATGCCAAGATCATCTTCCAGGTTAGGCATTCCACGTGGGTAGCAAATCTGGTTCCTGTGAGAAAAAATTATGGATAAATTTGCTTATGTGTAGAATTTAGGAACCTCAACAGAGATTTAGAAAAGGACAATTACCCAGTCCCACGAATGGAGAAACTCCTGCAGATCATGTCTGGCTCATAGATTTTCTTTGTACTGGATGGTTTCTCAGGTTACAACCAAATCATGGTTTCAGAGGAAAATCGTTTGAAGACTACCTTCCAAACCAAGTGGGGAACCTTCTCTTATAAATGCATGCCTTTTGGGTTAATCAACGTAGGGGAGACCTTACAAAGGGCCATGTACATAGATTTTCGGGGAGTAATCAATAGGTGTGTGGTAGTGTATCTAGATGACGTAATTGTTTATTCAAAGAACAGAGAAGAGAACATCCAACACTTAACTCAAATTTTCGAAAGGTGTAGGAGATACGATATATCCTTAAATCCCAAGAAAACTATTTTCAAATTCGTGGAAGGTAATATTATAGGCCACATTATATCTCAAGCATGAATTTTCATAGACCCAGAAAGGATTAAGGCCATAGCTCAACTCTCGTTGCCTCACAACATGAAATATATGCATTCTTTTTTTGAGAAAATTAATTTCATGAGGAAATTCACTCCCGATTTCGCAGAAACTATCAAACCCTTACAAAAGATGATTCACAAAGATGTTGAATTTATGTGGGATGATGAACGAAAGCATGCTTTCAGCAATATTAAAACTACTATATCCCAGGCCCCCATGTTACGAAGTCCCGATTTCAATAGGGATTTATTCCTCTGTACTTTTGCCTCTGACTAGTCGTTAGCTACAATATTAACTCAGAAGGATGATGACAACAATGAGGCTCCAATGTAGTTCATGAGCACTAATATCCAAGGATCTGAACTAAATTATCCTGTTGTGGATAAATTGGCTGATGCAGTATATAAGGTAGTAAAACACTTCAAGTCTTACATCCTCAAGAACCACACCAAAGTAATCGTGCCTCACCCTATGGTCTGATCCCTATTCACTCAACATGAAATGGGGGAGAGAAGAGGGAATTGGATGGAAGTAGTTCAAGAATTTGATCTAGATATAAAACCTGCCAAACTAGTTAAATGGAAAGGGTTATGCAAACTCACAGCCAAAACCCAAGACTGAGTAAATGAAGACTCTGGATGGGAGAATGAAATGGAATTATGGTGTGGTGAAATTTCATATATTTCCCCAGGGATAGAGTCTTGGTATGAGAATTTGAATTATCTCTTGCACCATGGGACTTGTCCAGAAAATCTCAATCCTAGGGAAAAGAGAGCTCTCAGGTTAAAGTCCTCACAATATCACCTCATAAATTCGGTACTCTTTCGGATTAATTATGACGGGGTATTGTTAATATGTCTCTAACGTGAAGATGCAAACAAATTTCTGAAGCAGCTCCATGATGTCCCTACTGATGAACATTTCAAAGGAAACACCACCACTCATAAGATACTGAGAGCTGGCTATTATTGGCCCACCTTATACAAAGATTCTCACACCTACGCTAGAAACTGCAAAACGTGTCAAATAAGCATTGGGAGGGAGAAGAGAGTAGCATTTCCACTCCAACCGGTGACTATCTATAGGCCTTTTGAGAAATGGGGATTGGATATCATAGGAGAAATTACCCCTAGTTCTTTGAAACAACACAATTATATATTTACTGCCACTGATTATTTCATGAAGTGGGCAGAGGCCATCCCTTTGATTCATGGAAATGAGAAGGTGGTGATCCAATTCATAGAACAACAACTGATCACAAGGTTTGATGTCCCTTTTGTTCTAGTTTTTGATAATCTAGCTTATTTTTCTTCCACTCTATTGACAGAGTTTGATCTAGACAAAGGAATCATAACTAGGTACTCTGCAAACTATTATCCACAAGGAAATGGGGCAGAAGAATCAACCACTAAGAACCTAGTGAGAATATTAAAAAAGACGGTTACAAATAACCAAAGGAATTGGCATAATCTACTCCATAATGATCTATGGGCCGATAGGGTCACACCCAAGGAAGCTATAGGAAATTCCCCGTACTTTATGTTCTATGGGAAGGAAGTCGTTCTCCCAAATGGGATTTATCTTCCATCTCTTCAACTAGCCTAATATTCCAGCGGGGAACCTTCATCGGTCATACAACAAAGAATTGATACTCTTCTCATGCTAGAAGAAGAGAGAGAAAAGGATAAGTCAAAATTTATATCTCACCAACAGATAGTGAAAAGATGCTTTGATAAGCATAAGGCCAAAGAGAAATTTTTTGAAGTAGGAGACTTAGTCCTAAAATGGGATAGATCAAATGAGCCAAAAAGAAAGCATTCTAAGTTTCAGAATCTGTGGCTTGGACCTTTCCAGGTGGCTGAGAAGATTGGGGTAGGAACTTATTGGTTACAGAATCTAAGGGGGGAACCTGATGCCCTCCCAGTAGATGGCCAAGCCCTCAAACAATATTTCCAATAATAATGAAAAATAAATAAATAAATGAAAATGTTTTGTGTTTTGTATGAATGTTTTCATGATTGTGAAATTGATTTTTTATTGTCTTCTTTTTCTTTTTGACTTTTGCACTTTTGAAGGTTGTGTTCAGCGAGACAATGCTCGACTCTATATCATGTGACATAGTGAACTCTGTTCCTAACTCATCTCTCATATAAAACACAAGGAGCATTGAGGAGCTTGTGGTTTCTTTGAGGAGTCCTCTATCTAACCTGCGAAAATGAGCAACTTCAGAGAAATGTCAGAAGTGTCTGTTTAGTGGTTTGGTAATACCTTAAGGGAAAGAATGAAAGCTAGAAAGGACTACATGAACCCCAAAGACAAAGATAGAAAAGGATCCACCTTAACCATCTCACTTTGCAAAATAAATAGACATCATCCTTTCCCACTCACTTAGGGCATCATGTCGAAATAAAATTGATATTATCAAAAGAGTGAACAGTAGGAGAGGGTATGCAGATATCTCTATCAGGGATATGGATGCTCGCTGGAAGTGGAGAAAGGTTCTTGATGTCATGGTGACTCTTTCAGGGCTATGGACGCTCACTGGTAGGGTTACAGGAAAATAAGGAGGAATAAAGGTTAAAAACCCCACAGGAAGATACAGAAGCATCAATCGAAGAATTTCAAATGCAAGGGTAAAAGAGGCTCTGATTTAAAACCAGTTGAGTTCTCCACTAGATTTTTCATCAGCCGAGCCTGAAGGAAGAACATAGATTCTTCTTTTTCCCAGTAACTTGGCATTTGTTGAGCACTCAACACACCCTAAAAGTCTATGTCCAATTTTACTTTTTGGGTACCACTTGATCTCTTTGCATTGTCTGATTTGTCTCCATTTTGGAAAATGTTTTGTTTTCTTACCATTTTTGAGTCTCGTAAAGTCTTTGAAATTTTTTCTTGAAACTATGAAAATCCTTGACTTAAAATATTTAAAATTTAAATTAGAGAATTGACAGTCAAAACTTTCCCCGACACACTTAAGGAATTTGACATTGGAAAGAATTAAGCATGAAAGAAAATGCTAGAGAGAACCAAAGTTGTCGAGTCCCATTCTTCATCGGCATCAGATGACGCAAGATTTATTTTGTGAAAAACATCATCGATAATATCACCGATGACCGATCCCTTCAACATCGACGAACGGCTAAAAGAGTAAGCACTCACAAAGAATGAAATGATATTACCAATCGTTGACTTCCGAAATGTTTTTGGTATTAGGGGTTTTTGAGTATGATAAACCATAAAGGAACTACATGATGGAACTATATCAGAGAGCCTATCCCTGATAACTTCTAGAATCAATGATTTTTTAGAAGGATATCCCATGGAGAATGTGATAAGTCAACCCCTCGATCACCGACCCTGATACCTTTCAGCGTCGACAATCCCAGGTTATTTTAATGCACATATTTTGTTGAAAGACATGACTCCGACTAAGATATAAAGTCAAACCACCTATCCTCTATTGCCATATGTCGTTGCCCGAGTGATCATATATATGATCTGGTTTTCCCTGGAGTCGTTACTAGCTCCTGAAACCCATGTCGCACCTCGAGCTAGTTTTACCACATTAGCACCATATGACGAAATTTGTCAGCATCGAAAGTTTTCTCAAGAAGATACTGATGGAAACATGTATAAGGATATCACCGATTCCCAATATTCTCACTAAGAAAATGACGTGATGGTACATTTTAGCTCTAAAATATGCTAGATACCACACATTTAAAGGGTTAATTAATTCCAGAATCTTGCATTAGTTGCTAATTCGTGTGTGAATCAAAAGACCATTTGAACATTTCGATACAATTCATACCCCTCTGTGCCTCTGCCATCAAGACACGTAGAATTTATTTGCAGATATTTGGTGGTAGATTGTTTTGAATTTAACCCATTACTCATATTAACTGGTTTATACGACTGGTAGGATCTCTCCCGTTATATTCTTTTGAGTCATTGTAAACAAGGTTATTCTGTTCGCGAAGGAGTTCATAACATCCAGAGGAGTGAGACGAATAGTTTGAGAGATTGCAGGAATCACGTAAGTATGAAACAACCAGGTTAGAAATCTTTACAGGTATGTACCGATATGATTTCCTCATGTTTATACTTTATACATACATTTTTTCCGGTGGTTCTATACGTGGTCTCTAAATGATTTTAATTTCAATTGCAGGAAAGATGCCTTTGAGTGTTTAGAAAGAATGAATCGGGAGCCTTGTTGGGAGATTCAACAAAATAAGTTAAGTTCGAAAGGACCTAATTCAAAAATCAGCAAAAGAAGTAAGCACACTGGAATCCTCGAGTTCAACACCCCTGACAACTTCGTCGACTTGTGCAATATAGTTGAATCACATACCAAGAAAGATTTATTATGGGCCCAAGAGCTAGCGAAGGTGACCAACACATTGCTAGGACAAGTGCAATGATTTATGGAACATCCGATTAAAGCTCGGACTGTGCTACAGTAGTTGAACACCAGTCTTGTGAAGTATCGACTGCATGCGGTGGATATCAAAGGATTTTATGCGGCTTTGATGGAACATGACAGATTTCCATGGCCCCAAACCTACGAGGAGATGTTTATCATTTGGTCGGAGTATGAGAAAAGTCACCCTTTCAAAGGGATATCTTGAGACAACCGTTAAAGAAACTATTAGAAGACACCACGTGGCAAGTTTTTTTTTGTTTAAACTACACTTAGCTGTTATTTTTAGTTAGTTTTACATTTTAAATAAGATCATTGACCAATTAGTTAGAGGTCGATGGTTTTTGCAAGAAATCTTTCTTTCTGGTTGTTAAGAATTATTTTGAAGATGCTTTTAATTTAGAATTCCTTCTAGACTAGAGACAAGTTATTTCCACCAAATGCATGTGATTATTGGACATGGAGAAGAACTATTTCCTATCTCATTTCATGAATGATGTTGTAATGAGTAAGAGCTATTTAATCTATTGTCAAGTTATTTGGTGCAATATTTTGTTGTTCTTTACTTTAATGATGAAGATAAATCGTGGTGTTATTATGTGATGGATGATTTAGTAGGTGAATTATTTTGCTTTCCATTGTCTTATTTCATATGTGTTTTCTTTCTGGTAATAAGTTTATCATACAGTAATTGGATTCTCACATGGTTAATGTATTAGTACTAGGCTGGTGGTATAAAATTATCGTCTGCATTCTTGAGCAATGGGTTATCCCAAGTTCAGCCTCTTCCCCAGTAGTTAGAACTTATTCTTTTTTTATTGCCAAGTTGATTTCTATCGGCTTACATCTCATATCCATCCCACCCAAGAGAAAAATATAAAAAAGATACTCCGAACTGAAGGAAGAGCCTTCACAAGAAAACATAAATCCCATCGATAAATTGGTTGGATCGTAAGATCTAGAGCACCATTCCACTATTAAACACTGCAGAGTCTAATTGGGCCTCAATGGCAGGTTTGGTTCTTACTGTTGAATCAAGGGATTTAGGACCCATCAACAGATCCCAAAGGAAAGATGTTCAAATCTTCCCTGGTACTCAGTCCATCCATGCACACTAGACACGATTTAACCAACTCAACAACCTTCCTCTTCGATCATGTAGCCAGCTCCACCAACCAATATTTCCCATGCTTGCTTCTTGGTAATTGAAATATTTCCACTACCTTAGGATCTATATAGCTATAAATATCCCCTGAATCAATTAAAATAGTAAAGGCATAGTTATTGATCATACCTTTGACTTCAATTATGTGTGATTGAAACTCATCTTGCTTGTTGTCCAGGGTTGCATAGATCCTTGGTACTCTTTTGCCCATGTCCTCCACTGTTTCTGCTTGCTGAACATTGTGAACAACTCTCACCTTGTCCTTTATGTGAGGGAAATATCTATACTTATGATCTTAATTATAGCCCCAACATTGCATAGGTGTCTTCCTTGTCCTTTTACCACCTACTTCAACCATCCAGGGCTCCCTCAAAACTGCCTGTCCATGAAGACTATTTCTTAAAAATGGTGCATTACTCCCCTTCTGCCTCTGATACTTCTTAAACTTCCTCTTGTCCTCCCAAGCTATTTGGAAAGTAGGCCTTCCATTATGATGATCATATAAACATTTTTCCTTCCTTATAGTTTCTTCCATAGTTTTATTATCATCATACTAGATTTTGTCACTGATAAAAGATGGCATCCCCCTCAAATATCTTTGGATATTGACTGTCTTATCCTTAATTAAAGGGGCATACTTCAATAGCTATAGAAATATCCTTTCATATTCATCTATAGTCATGTTGCCCAATTTAAGTTCAAAGAACTCTTTCATCTTTTTGTCATAGTATCTCTTGGTTAAGTACTTCTTTTCAAAATGTTTCTTGAACTCCTTCCATGTGACATCCTTCTCTCTGAGGTGCTGCAATTGCACAAGATGATCCCACCACATGGAGGAATTTCCTTTTAGCTGATATATTTCAATCCTTCCTTCTGCATGATAGGAATAATTATGCAATTGGAAATATCTCCTCATGCCAAGTAGCCATGTCTCAGCCTCTTCATCTTTCTGGTGCTCTCCATCAAAAGTAGGAGGTTTGATCTTATTCATTTCACCCTTTAGTTCATCCACTTAAGATATCCTATGATTTTTGGTAGTATATGGACTTGAACTGTTGTGTGGCCTCATTTTGGAAGGCCTTTAGGAGTGTTGGTGATGTTTGTCACCACTTATTTCTCTTCTTTCCTCATCAAGGGACCCGTGACTCCTTGATTTGTTGGATCCACTTTCCTTATCCAAATTTTTTTCAATTCTTTCCAAGATCCACATTAAATTCATATTGAAGTATTCCTGTTGTCGCTTGGATTTATCAAGCCTTTCGTTATCTTCCTGGTGAATTTGGACATATTTTTGCAAATTTTTAATGATTTTCATCATGCTCACGTCTTTATCTATTTCTTCTCCATGCACATTGGAGTTTGTTCCTTCAACTCCCAAATGGGAATCCATTCCTCTAACTTCATCCTCCGAACTATAAGCGTCTTGTGCCTCCTCCATTTCTTTTCACTATGTAATAATTTGATCTGGTTCTGACAATTTCTAACTCTGCAAAATGTGCAGTCACCCGAATTTTGTTAGGCTATCAGTCTTTAATAATTTTTGCAGAGTAACTTAAACAATTTGATTCAATAAAAGAATTTAAGACTCCATTTTTTGCAGGTCTTTGGTCGATCAAGAATCCCCATGGCTCTATCTCTGAGCCCTGTTCTGTTCTACAATTCACTTTTGGGCACTAGCCCCTTTTTCTTCAGCCCCTAATTTTCATGTGACCATGGATGTGACCAAGTGCTAATAGTTGGGCGCTTATCCGAAGCCTTGAAAATTAGAGGCTTTGAATCTTCAGAGGTTTCCTTTTTTTTACATCACAACATCACATAACCTTGAATTGGAAGACTCGCAAAGGGAAGTGGATCTACGATCCACATTCCCTATTCAGGTCTACGGTGGATAATAACTTTGGGACTCTGAGCTTTGGCAGTTTCCAAATCACATCACAACAAATATCCCGGAGCGTCGCATTGGAAAACTCATGAAGTAGGGTGGATCAATGGTCCTTGGCTTCCCAACATGCAATGGTTGATAATTACTATGAAACTCCGGGATTCGGGAGTTTCAAACTATCCATACTCTCAATCTTTCCACAGTGATAAGTATTCAAACTGTTGCAGTTGTTTCCAAGTAAAAGGTCCTATGACACCTGGCATGCCTAGGTGAGATCCATGTCACCTAGGTTACATCATCATTCCACGTCATATCCACTTCTTTTGAACTTCTTGGCTTCGAGACTTCAGAGCTTTGAGGTTCCAGGACTTCGTAGGATTTATTTCTCCCACTCAATCATGAACCATTTCTTATGAAGTGTCAAGTCTTCAGACCTTGAGATATGATGCCACGCGTCTGCTGTGACCAACAATTTAGATTAACTTTGGCCTTCGGGCCTTAAAGAGTTCTCTACTCAATGCTAAATATAACACCTTTTCTTCTGGAGTACCAAGTCTATGTACTTCATGATCTGACGCCACATGTTTATTGAGGTCAAGTTATCATGGGCCTAGTATAGTTAATTTATTTGCCAAGGTTTTAACTACTTTATGTATTCATTAGGGCCCCCACTACCCATGCTCGAGAGGAGTGCCACGTGGAGAAATACTAGAAGCGAACACATGGCCCTATATGACGGATGACAAATTCCATGTTCTAACTGGAATTTCTATCTTCGAAAGGTTCTTAACTCATTGATATGTGGAACACATCCCATGTGTCGATGTCATCCTTGGTGACATCAGTAGTCTATGTCACTTTGGAACTTCGGGCTTCAGAATATTTTATACTTGCACACTCCAATTCTCCTGAACAAGCTGATATTTTGACACACGTCTCCTTTTATGAACGAGCTAGATGAAATATGAACTTCAAGACTTCGAGAGTTTTCACTCTATCACACCTTGTTTATTCCAAATGTTGAATTCTTGAAAAATCCAATCCGCCGACACGTGTTTCCCTTGACGAACGGTCTGAATTATGTCCGAACTTCAAGAGTTTTCTCCTTAGCACACTTTGTTTATCCTGAATGTTGAATTCTCGAACAAGCCAATATGCTGACATGTGTTCCTTTTGATGAACGATCCAGATTAACTACGGACTTTGAGATTTTTCACCTTAGCACACTTTGTTTCTCTCGAATGTCGAATTCCCACACTGTTGTGAGATCTACAAATCACAATAATTCATGCATAGATCTGTTGGCTGAGATATGTTTCTCACCACTATGCCTTACCTTCTGATTTTGGCATGATATAACGGTTTTGATTTGTCTTCGGCCAAAACCAACGGTCAAGCAATTCTCCTTGGATATACATTGGATCCACTACAGGACTTCAAAACTTAGGGCATCGACCCCTTTTTCTCTATAACACATCGACTTCCCCGAAGTCACAAAGTTTGAAGGACTTGGAGATTAAATCTCATACACCTTTCTCCATATCTGACGACTGGAAAAAGTTGGCCTTTCCCTTTGTGTAGATCTTACACCCCAAATTCAAACCTTGCAGCCCAACCCAATGATTGTTGTGGCTTCTTTCTCTATTTCCATTCCATCAACCATTATACCTCTTGAGCTTCATAACATGATCAAGGTATTCTCTTATCACCCAAGGATGCTCTTAACTCATATTTTATCTGTTTCAACAACAATTTCTTTCCGAAACTTTTTCTTCAACTTCCACTAACATGGACAATCTAGGATTAGTGTTGGAACCATAACACTGATGTTGGACACACCTACCACACTTAGAGGGGGGGTGAATGAGTGTGGGGCGCTTTTTCCCAAAACTTCCCTCTTGCACAAAAACTCATCAATTAGCATTCAACATTTATTCATTACCCATTGTTTTCATTTATAACCAATTAGATGTGAGCACATATCAACAACATATATCATAAATATATCATCAACAAGTCATCACCACAATGAACACAAAGAACACAAGATGTATGTACAAT